>JAFIDM010051393.1:0-20573 GCA_023159025.1 Thereuonema tuberculata | reverse complement strand
AAACTATAAATATTACCTTCCATGTAATCCTTAGGGTGTGAGTGTCAATGGATTCTACTTCTATATTTTGAGGAGATCCTGATGGAACTATTATAATTTTAAAAATATATATATTTACGTTAGTCAGTAAATACGAATTCTACGAGAAAACTCGAAGGTTTCGGACTACATGAACAACAGTGGCACAATTTTAACATACTTTAATTTGATCTTCACATACAATACTAAAAATATGTATTGCACTGTATGAGAAAAAAAATTGAGGGAGAAAACTTATTATTTAACTCAAATAAAATCACTCAGGTAAAATTTATTTTAATGATTGTACTGCAGATGTTAACTTTCATTTAATATTCAGTGTAACATTTATTATAGATACGCTTTAAAACATTTTTACTTTAAAGCTCAGATTCTATCGGTTTCACAGTTTGGTCAAAGAAAATTCTATATATATTGACACGGCTTCGTTCCTGACCCTTACAGCCAATCTCAGATCACATGTAAAATAAAACTTGTAGGTTATTACTTGTAGGTGATTGCACAATTCACCATGAAAAATTAAAATTCCAAATTAAAATTTACAGATTTTATTGTTGAAAATTATTATTCTTTAAAGAATCAAAATGCTAATTAAAACTAATTCTTAAGACAAAGAACAACTTCAAGAAAATATTCAATTTAAAAAAGTTAATTATAGTACTCAGTTATTGCTATTAAATTTTATATTAGTGCTAAAATTAATTCCTTTCTTACCATCGTCATCTGTTGTTACTGTTATTTCATTACTAAAACTACTGTTTCCAATCTTGTTTTCAGCTAAGATTCGGAATTGGTAAGTGGTTGCTGGTTGAAGACCATCTACTTCAGTTGAAAGATTTGAACCTTGTATGATCTTAGTCATTGTCTTGTATTGCCAGTTGTCTAAAATAAGATAAAAACGAAACTGTGAGTTACGGAAAACTGTTTCTTTTACTAACAGTAATACTCTTACAAAAATGAAAATATCTGAGTTTCACAGAAAACCAACATTCAATTTACCAGTATTCTTTTTGAACTGAATAATATATTTTAAAATTGCTGTGTTTCCATCAAAGCTTGTCTTCCATTTCAGATGAACGCTTCTATTGCCAGAAGGAGATGAAGATTCCAGAACTGGAGTATCCGGAATATCTGTAATTTTTAAAATAGAAATAATTAAAAGCTGATCATGACATAAACTATCAATAGAATAATAAATAAACAATTTTACTAATATTAAAGAAGTAAAATAAAACTTACAAACTGTATTTGAATTAATGAAGAAATTAATTGCAATAATTCAGATTAATACCGATAGTCCCGTGAGAAAGCAGTATTCTTCTTTTACATATGAAGTCTATCAAAAAATAAACCTTCAGCCTTTCTGAGACAAAGGAACAGCTGTCATCATCCAGGGATACACAGACCTATCAGAAAGGCCTTTCAGAAGGACGGCAGCTTAATCAAACAATATAAAATGACCTCTCATAATATAAAGCTTGAGAAAAGAATAACAAGAAAAAAATTGTTCTTTGATTAATTAAATTGTCTTTCCTTTTGAGTCTTGGCTGATGACAGCTTGTCCCATTGTCTGAAAGAGGTTCAGAGGCTTCCTTATTATTTTTTTGAAGAGATATAGCATTCTTTATTTAGACAATCTTTGTGAAGCGTGACGATATTCTAAAATATTTATATAGAATATTTTATGGCTATCATTTATTTAGATAGATCTCACAGCAGATATAGTTTCTCTTTACTTCGAAAATCTAGCCCATTGTGTGATAGTTTGCTAGACTCTTTTCATCTCCAACCAAGCTTACAGTTTGATTTCTTTGCCTCTTGTGCACAGTGCTTTCTCTCGTTCCGTAGTGCATAGTGTAGTATCTTACTGGATATAGTACATTAACTGCTGTACTACAGTTAATTAAGTAGGAAGTTTTAGTATTGTCCTACCTTTCTCTACCTTTCTGCATATAATTAACTTTAAAAGTTTGGACATTCGTGTCATTTAATAATGTGTAAATGATTTCTGCCATGCATCTACTGTACTATATACGACTTTGAATGTACGAGTAAATCAAGGACTATCTGTGTTTCTTTTAATTTCTTTATAAAAAAATTCTAAAATTAAAAGCCATGAAGGCTAGAAAAACATGTCATGTAGACAACAGTATCCGGACGGTCAGAACGAAAAGTAAGTCATTCAGAAAATAAGAGTAATTTTAAAATTCTCACCTTCAATAAGTAGTCTGAATTCAGCTTCATCCTTTCCATATTCATTGGCAGCAGTGCATTGAATATTGGTTGAATCTTTTTTATCAACCCAGAAAATTGTTAAATCTGACTTCGAAGTAGTGTTACTGGAAATATCCGTCTGTTGGATGTGAAACCTTAGATATAAGAAAACCAATACGAATTTGTTAATTCGAATTGCAATGAATCCTCATCACTATGATTCAATTACATATATTTTAATTTGGAAATGTCAAACATTTGGAAATGTCAAAGACTAGAGCACAGTAAATCCTCGTTATGCGCTGATATCGATCCCGGGGATTCGCTTATCCGCTTCTATAAAGTGTAGCACATTTCGCCAAATGCATGGTCTCTTCGTGCCCATGCGCAAGAGCAAAAAAAAATCTAAAGGCCTATTCTATAAGGCCTATTCCCCAGCTGCACCAATGGTAGCTGCAGTTTTCTAATATGTTAATAAGTTTCCACATCGTGCTTGAGTTTTTGTTAAACTACTGTATTCACTTCATGATTGCATCTGGTGTTGAAGTGTTTTATGTTATACTTCTTTTCTGATTTCTTTTAACACAAGGTTACAAATACCTTTAGGCTACAAAATATCTATTGTAGCATGGAAAGTGTTCCTTACAAAAACGGTACACGAAATGATGTGTTTATCATAACGACTGGCGAAGGTTTATAGTGAGGAGGGTCCGCAGGAAGCCCTACTCTAACCCTTTTCCATTAGAGTAAATGATGGATATTCGCGGATATGATGGATATTACCATAAGAGTTTTTCAAGAAAGTAACCTACAATAACGAGAATTGACTACATTATACAGTAGAATGTTAGCTTTATATTAAATTCTATCCTGTCTTGATATTTGAAGAATTTTGTTCATTAGTTCTGTATTACACTGAAAAAGTAACCAATTTCATCGATTGGAAATTTAAAATGTTTAACTGTTAACGTCGAGGAATTATTAGTGTGTTTTTAATTTTAATTGTAATCTTACCTTCGATCTTTGTGTGCTTGAATTTCTTGACTACCAATTTTCCATTTAAATTCAATGGGAAGATTTCCTAAACAGGAACAGGTCAACGTCACATTATCTCCTTTCTTTGCTGTTACAACGTACTGAGATACCAGCTGAATTTCAGGAGGTGCTGCAGAACAATAACATGCAAAGATCATTAATTTTCTTTTATTGATGTAACGGAAATTTTACAATATTAAACAGATCGCGAAATGTGTTTCTGAGAACTTTTATCCATCTGGCACTTAAACCTATCACCAGCCTAGGACAAAGCATTTTCTATAGATAATGATGGCAGACCGACCAGCTTCAAAAATCATTGGCTCGCTGGAATTCTGCAGATGGTCTTTAAGGTCAATCCGTTTCTGAATATACCAATCTCTGTATGTGCATATTCTTTCTCAAATATGTAATTTGCATCATTGTCAATAATTTACCTTAAAGTAAGAAGCTGCTGCAAAACAGTGTAAAGGAGAAAGAAACAAGTAAAAAAAGTTTGTGCTAAAGCATAAAATTCAGGGCGACCTATTAAAATCCATACTGAACGTGTGCATAATCAATTTCAAGCAATAGACAACGAAAAGTTTTAGTTGCATAAACATTTATTATTACAAAGTTCCGAAAGTTAGGACAAGTAACATCATATTTACAATGAATACTCAGTGTAGATAACGAGCAAGACTCAACTTAAATGCTTTAAAGCTCGGAGGATGCCGATATTATTTGCACACAAGAAAAATATGAAAATATCCCGTTGCTACTGTGTTGGGGCCTCTGAACACGAAGGTGAAGTCCGTTTGCCGATCCGATCTTCCGTTCGGGAATTGTTAGGGGAAGCAGACACGGAAAGACGAACGGACAGGACAAACGCAATAGCACCCATTTGGTCGCTAACTATTGTATCAAGAAAGTGTAACCAATAAATTAGCCAACAATAGCCAAAAATCTTTCGCTCTATATAATAGTTTTATTAGCAGAGAGGAAAGAGTAAGAAGTTAAAATTATTAAAGGGACTTTGGTCACAAAAACGCAAAAAATAAGGTAAACAACAAATAAACATGTATTGAATAAATGCAGTCTTAATTCTACACAAAAGAATTCCATAATTCCAATAAAACAAAAAAAACTTTAATTTCTTAAAGCAAACATTACTGCAAATCTTATGCTTCATAATTTTAACTTTGGACTTACCAATAACGGATAGGAAGATAGATTTACTAATGGATTTTCCTACGTTATTTTCGGCAATGCAGAAAAAATGTCCTTCAATTGATTTGGTCACGTGTTTTATATAGAGAGTCCCATTTGAGTAAACAGACATATCCTGTCTTCCAGAGATTAGCTTCCTCCTACCTTTCTTTCCTAAACAAATATTGAAAATGTGTATAATATCTCAGTAATTTCTATACAATTGTTTTATAGATCTAAGGAAACTTAGATCTATAAAAGTTTGATTGTATACTATAAGAACCCATCAAAAAATATAAAACCCATCAAAAATATAATCAAAAATATGCAAATTTTTCTTTTTACCTTCAGTTCTCATCCACATAATTTTTGGAGTAGGAAAGCCATCTGCTTTACAGTCGACAAATACATCTTCCCCATTTCTCGCAGTCACATCTTCTGGTTCCAAAGTCCATTTTGGAGGAACTGAAATTGACGATTGCTTGAGAATTTCGAAGATAGTAAAAACATGCAACTGAAAATATTATCTTTAACTTTTTTAAAAGTAAAAAAAATCAGAGCATCATTACTAAAGCAAAGAGGGATAAATAGCATTCTACAAAAGTAGAAAACCTCAATAAGGATTGTAAAGCAGTATTAAGAAAGAAGTGAGCTTTTAACTGTCATCACTAATAAATTAGGGAATGTTTTCTTACTGAAGCATATTACAAGAACTACAGAAATTTGCTTTCTGATTTTTTTTAATTCGAAAAGTCGTAACATCACTAAAACTGAGGCTGCAAAGTCTATAATTAAAGTCTACAAATAAACAATGGCCATAAACACTCGGAAGAAGAGAGTGAGAAGAAGACAATCATAGAAATAAAGGAAACATCCATGAAAGCCCAGGCACATCAATCAAATTAGTAGGTCTAAATCCTTTGGTTACACCTGAACAGCAATTTACTGGTCGGTTGAACCAGTATGCGAGAATACGACATGTTAATTATGTTAAGTTACTTTAATCTTAAAGTTTATTGTAGATATTTGCGTCACTTCAAAATAAAATACTTTTTCACGAAGTCTTTTAATAAAATTCAATTTCTGTAGTCCTTATCGTGTTTTTAAAACTGTGTTCATAATTTGTACTACACTTTTAGCAGAAAACCTATTTTTGTTAATGTTACTTCATATTTTAATCTGTTGATTGGCAGAAATTATCTCAAAATCTAATGTTTAATATCAACATTATTATAATAAATATTATTAGTATCATTTTTTAAAATTAAATATTTAAAAATTAAAATCAAGATTCAATTAGCAATAAATGTGTGCAGCTCGAACTGGATCAATGGACCACTTGAGGATAGGCGGGGCTTCGTAGTTCCAAAATATCCCACCAGTCTACTTTTTGGCTTGTGGGATAAACAAAGCCATGTGCTTCGTTTTAACCCTAGTAGATATAGAGGGTGAACTAAAGATTTGATTTAGATGCAACGATTGTAAGCCTTCCAAAAATTTTCAGATTGGATGTAGAGTTAATTATCGCCTATTGAAGAAGACGACAGCAATATATTTTCTAAGAAGGATATAATTTAATGAACCACTTGAGGATAGGCGGGGCTTCGTAATTAAAACATATACCACCAGGCTACTGCTTCGCATGTGGGATAAACAAAGCCATATGCTTTGTTTTAACCGGTGTAGATATAGAGATAATATTATATTAAAGAAGGATATTCCAAGCGTTTTTACAGAATTATTACAATAAGGATCTGCACAGTACTGAATCATCCGACTTGAAATATCAAAAATCGATGATTTTTTTAAGTAATTCACTTAAAGTTATATATGTTTGTTTATCCCACAAGCTCTCGCCGCATGTGCTTACATGACGTCGATAGGGCCGTAAACCTCAAGTGGTCCATTGAAAGAACACTGGAATATTCATCAAAATCTCTAACATTTACTGACAGTTCGTTGGGAATTGGTTGATTATCTTTTAACCAAGTGATAGTTAAAGGTAAATCTCCTCTACTGACAACACACGACACACGAACTAATGTTCCAGCTAATATGCTACCCTCTTGGAATGTGAATGGCACTAATTTAGGAGAAACAGTAAACTTATATATAGTTCGCAAGCAGTCTTAATCCAAAAAAAATTCATCTTATTGTGATAAATCTACTTAAAACAATTGATTTCTTCTACATTATCCATAACGTTGCATCTTTAGTAACATTTCCAAACCATACGAACAGCAATAGGATCTTCCACAATGGGACATACATGATTATAGCTATATTGGTATCTTTACAAGGAAGACCATAATAGAAAAATTATATATGCTTAAATTAACATTAACTAACATTTGGAATTTACTAACACCAAAAATGATAATCTTCCCAGATCCTCATAATAAAATCTTAAACTAATTAACAAAATTTAACATATTTTTGCTTCCAGAATTTTATTACTAATATATATTTTTAATAATTAGCTGGTCATTCAACGAATTTTATAAATGTTTTCAAAATAAACAAACAAAACAAAAATTTTATTAAAATTACCATGAACTATTAATGGAGTTGTATATGATGTAGTTCCTGCATGGTTTCTGGCAATACATGTGTAATTCCCACTGTGTTCAGCTTGAACTGGATCAATTGAAAGAACACTGGAGTATTCATCAAAATCTCTAACATTTACTGAGAGTTCATTGGGAATTGGTTGATTATCTTTTAACCAAGTGATAGTTAAAGGTAAATCTCCTCTACTGACAACACACGACACACGAACTAATGTTCCAGCTAATATGCTACCCTCTTGGAATGTGAATGGCACTATTTTAGGAGGCACTGTAAAACCAAAGATAAGATTGATTATTAATACAATGAAGAAGAGAAATTACCATTGACAATTAGCTGAGCTGAGTGTGTTATTGTGTCAGCTGCATTGCTTGCAACACATGTATAGTTGCCAGAGTGTTTCACTTGGACACTTTCAATGGTCAGAATACTGGAATAATCATCAATGACACGTACAGCTATGGCCAAAGAAGCAGGCATTGGATGACCATCTTTCAACCATTGAATAGTAATGGGAAGATCTCCTTGATAAACAACACACGAAACTCGAGCCAAAACACCTTCAACTACATTCGTGTCTTGAAAGGAAAATGGAATAATCTTGGGAGACACTGAAATTAAGCCATGCAACTGTTATTAAAACTACACAGTATTATCTATGTAATGTTACGTATACTTGATTTACCACTTCTCAAAAAATTGACAAAATCTTGGAATTTATCACTATGTTCTGAAAATAACATAGGTTTGTGACTTTTGAATACAAGTTTGCTATTTTTTTTTAGAAATTAGCTATCTATCCATAGGTAATATGTTGTAAAGATATCTACCTGATATACTTCTTTATTTATTTAAAAAGAACAAATTTGCATTCAAAAGTCACCTCTTCGTTTGACAAAATAGAGCAAAAACACAAACTTACAAATATCGATACAAAATGAAAATAGAAAAATAGGAAATCATTGTTTGATTTCTTGTAATGACATCACAGTATATTATAAATGAAATAAATCAAACAAGAAATTAATGTTTCTGTAAATACCGCATAAATTAATAAACTGGGCTTTGAACTAAAACCTTTTATTCCAGTTAAGTATCGGGATTATTCTTTTGCGATAATACAAAGATCATTAAATGTAACTCACTGTGTTTTTTAAATGTTTTTAAAAAAAATATTCTTTGTAGTGAATCTTCTAATCATGAAATCTTCTAATCTCGCTTGATATTATTAATAAAGATATTTCTAGCGACCCGTAGGAAGGAGCTACTAGATTCCCTTGTCTGAATGTATGTGTGTGTGTGTGTGTGTGTGTGAGAATGTTTGTATAATACACTCTACAGTCCAAACCGACAGTCGTAGACCTGGGAACCATAACTCCATGGCCTGCGGATTTTGGGGGAAAATCCGACTTCCGGTCCAGACTATTGACCGGTTAAGGAAAATAGTGGTAATTGGACAAAACTGCGGTCTATCTATATGGAATAGAGTACGATTCCCTCGACGCAATGTGGCTGCTTAGAATGGCCGCATGATGCCAAATGGGGGTTTAAACCTGCGGGAATCACTTCAAACTGTATTTGACTCTTAAATTTAACGGCTTTACTAATCGAGTTTCGTGCGCCAGTCAATCGTAATGTCCCATAAACAACAGAAGCATTTCATAGATTGCAAATAACAAGCGGACGCTTAGTTTTTTTAATTAACGTTTTTTAATTAACTAGAAGAAGTAAGTTAGACACAATTAATAATATTAGAAATAGAAAATTTCACTGGAAAATTCATTAATACATTCTCGTTCTGATTTCCTAGAAAAGAAATATCCATTAATCAAACTTTAAAACTCTTATTATTAATTCAGATTTTATGCGTGATTTCATCAATATATCTTTCAAAATAGTCTTTAAAAATTTGTTTTTTGATATCTTAAGAATTCCATTTTAATAATTCCTTTAATGAACCACCTTTTATTGAAGAAAAATTCCTCTATTTAGTAGGTGACACCTTTGAAGCTGAAATAAAAATGCAAACATAAATATTAAACGACTTATTAACATTTACCATAGACTGAGAGTTGTGCAGTATGAGAGACTGTAGCTGCTTCATTGCTGACGATGCAAGTGTAGTTTCCAGTGTGGACAGATGAGACACTCTCAATACTTAAGGAATTGGCATGACCATCAATATTACGAGTCACTATTCCTAGGGAAGCAGGTATTGGATGGCCATCTTTGAACCATTCGAAGTGGAGAGGGGAATCTCCTTGACTTACAGCACAAATGATCTGAGCTCTCATTCCTTTGAAGAACTGGTCATCTTGGAATGCAAAAGGTAAAATCTTAGGAGCAACTGTAAAAGAGAACAAAATAATTTACCATTAACAGCCAGTTGGGCAGTATGTTGTACTGTAGCAGCTGCATTCTGGGCTGTGCACGTATAAGCGCCATTGTGTCTAGGACTGATGGACTGAATGGTTAAGATACTGGAGAAATCGTCGATTTGTCGGACGCTAACACCATCTGGAACCTGTTCGTTATCTTTGTGCCAAGATATAGTTAAAGGAAGATCTCCTTCCAATACTACACACTGTAGTCTTCCTCGCATTCCTTCTCGTACCAATTCCTCTTGAAAAGAGAAAGGTGCTATCTTCGGAGGAACTGCAAGAAAATTGAATGAGTATAAAAAGCAAATTGACTTTATAAAGCACATAAATTATTTTAACAATTTATGCATTGTTTTATTTTATAAAGAAAACACTGTGTGTCTATTAAATAAAAGACCAATTTTCTAAAAATAAACATGCCAATGTCTGCAAATTAATATAAATGTATAAAAAAGTCTTCACTGGATTGTGCAGAATACCCAAAACAATGAGTTATGCACTGGAAGCGCTGTTGAAACTAATGTCGTTCAAAAGCTCTCCTGAATGTCATTGAAATTCTTTTTTTTTTTCAGTTCCCTCTGAATTACTCAGTACAAAAACTGAATCGGTAAATGCAGAAACCACAAAAGTCATACAAAAAATCAAAAATATAGTTTTGGATGCAATCGACTTGTCTGGGATAGATTCATATTGGGTGAATAAACCACATCAGTCCAGGACTTAGTATAGGATCCACGAAATAGGATTCTAAAACGTGTGTTGGGTGGAGAAACAACATGAGACCGTGACAGTATTTTGCTCTCCTGTAAAATTTCACTGTAGTTTCTGCACTCACCGATTCAACTGTTCGGTAGTTACAGGCGCTGTTTGATAACCACTGCTTCTGCAGTCGTCCTCATTTGACTCGTGACTGTCACGATTTGGAATTGCTTAAATCATTCGAGTAAATAAGCAACGAAAGATACTGATCTACTTGAACTTTTTTAAGGTCTCACTTTCAGCACTTCTCTTCAAATTCCTAATACAGTGCATCAACAACATGTTAATACAAGAGCTTTAAAACGCACAATCGAAAGACCACTTTCGAGTGATTCGAATTCCTATTATAGTGTCCACTGTGCATGCAGAATAAATCTGTCTTTTACACAACAACTAGTCTGCGCCAAATTTTGTAAATAAATACAGATCTATTCCCAAAACAATCAGTTAAAAAAATTCAGGAATAGTTACAGGAGTGTCATCTTATTCTGCATTCGAAATATACTAACAATGTGGAATTATCTGAGTTTCAAATTAAGTGTATTTATAGGAATTGTAAGTATGTTTGCAATGTGTGAAAGGTTTCAAGTTATATGGATTTATTATTAACTAGTAATAGTATTATTTATATTTAATTTACGTGTAAGCAGAAAATGTTTCTAAAGTATTGCTGTATTCTGGATAATAGTTTAGTTGGATATTTCAGAGGAAAGGCTTCCAATTCTGCCAACTCCATTTACAGATTTAACCAGTTTAGAATTTTTTTGGGGAAGAGATTAAAAATGGGTGTGTACAATAATGGGTACTGTCCCATTCCTTCTGACAGGCTTTGCAGAGTCAATCAACAGTTTTAGGTCCTCTCTTTTCAAGGGACCTCTTCGACTGAATCCATGGGAGATGCATCGATATATATCTGTACGAAACAGCTTGAATTCCAGCTTCTTGATCAATTAAATTTTGAAGATTTGGTGGAAATCTTACATTCCTCACTGTCTAGTCTAGGGATTTCAGTCGATATAACGGTTCTAAAATATTCTCTCGGTAGTAGACAGATCTCGGTAGTAACCTTCCCAGAAACAATGCAGAATTAACCGTCCCCAACGACAATAGCCAGCCACTATCATAAACCTTTTGAAAAATGTTTTGACGGAGCCATTTTGCCCAGCCTTCGGCGTTAAATGGACAATAGAAAATTGCCGAGGCTTGTTACTGTCATTTAAGTACTGTTGGGTTTCGTCAACAACAATTTTCCACCTATCATCTTCATATAGCCTTCTAGAGTGGTTCTGCGCTGGAATGTGACAAGATACCTTTACTTTATCATGTTTAAAGATGTAGATCCTAATGAATTATGTATCCCACAGTGGTCTTTGGTACTCCAGTGATCTGAGCTTTTTTGAGTATTTAGTCACCATTTCCTTAAGCATTCGTACAATGGCGTGAGAACGCATAGGTCTTGGATGAGGTTTCCGAAGGGATAACTTATGTTGATCCAAACTAATTGGCTTCCTTTTGCTCTCAGTAATTATTCGACTGATAGCTGTTGCCTTGAAATTTCATTGTAATTATGCTAGAATACAAAATACATTTCGCGTCGTGAAGAATAAGTATGTACCCTTCCCACCAAATTGGAACTCTGCATGGCATTTCTGGTTTCAAATAACATTCCAAAGCAAAACAATGTTCTTCCGTCCCAGAAGAACGACCATGTGAAATGTTATTTGCATCAGCGCCTTGACCCACAGAGAGTTTCCACAATAGTTTTCTGAAATATTAATACATTCCTTTACAATATTTTTTTAATATTTATAAAAAAATCAATGTAAATATCTCGTTTGACTGCTTCAAGACAGTCCAATTTGTATGGCATGACAATCGTGTCAATTTAAAAAAAAAAAAAAGCAGCTGCTAATTGACATAGAGGTTTCTAAAGGAATTTAGAATGTCTACATTAAATTTCTAATAAATATATTTAATTACATGTAAAATAAAGATATTAATTGATATTTTAAAAATTAATGAAACATAAAGATGCTTTAAGTATGAAAATTTTAAAAATATAAAAAAGTAATTTTGAATTATCAGAAACAATAATATAAAATCGAAAACATCAAAAATTTAAAAAGTTAAATAAACATTTGAATTTAGAAAAGAGCTCCTAGAATTAAGCTTCTAGAACTAAAGAAAACAATTGTGTTTTTTGAATTAGATTCATGGAATGATCCAATATATTCAAGTATTGAAGTGTGCTTACTCAAAACTGCTAATTCCACTTCCCCTTGGACGGTGTCTCCATCTTGATTCTCAACGATGCATTTATAAACTCCACTGTCCGTAGTTCGATGAATTTTCTGAATTAATAAAGTTCCGTTTTCAAACACAATCTGATGAATGTTGCTAGGTAAAACTAGGCTATCTATAAAATATAGAATATTTAGAATATATATATTTAACAAAAAAAATATATATTTAACAAAGCCACTAAAGTGCAAGCAATTCTGTAGGAATTATGAATTGTGAATAGTATTGGTAGATTCAATATTTCAGTTTTAATTTATGTAGACTTATGGCTGCATTACAGTACTCGAAAACACAAGTTGGCAATTTGCTCTAGAAAAGCATACAGCATACTCTAGTACTGTAAGTATAGCACACTCTAATTTAAGCCAATTTTTAATTGCAACTCGACACTGGCGCGCCTAGTGTCAAGAAAAATATTTTCCAAAAACTGCGACAACGATAACTTCGCAGTGGAAACTGGATGTCCTCTGTTCGTTCTTCCATCCAAGCTTTCATACATTATCTTCTCTTATTCCTGGATGCTTATGTTTCTTTATCTTTGCTGTGGGTGAAGTCGAGAATTAATGGCAAAACTAAAGCTACAAAATCAATCTCTTCCTCGCCCCGGTATTTTAACCGCGTTATAAACGAGCGCAAACCTTTTGACTTTATTTTTTAAGTTTACATGTCGTGTAAATCTTAAATTTAAATCGCGCTGATTTCTCAGAGCTACAACCGGCAACTGAAGTTTTCTAGCCGCTTTTCGAACACGAGTAAAGCAACCATAAGAGGATGTAGAATAAAAGGAAGCAAATATAATATCGGGGAGACGTATTAAAACAATAAAATGATAATAATATAGGAATAAAACAATAATAATGTAAGATAATAAGATGGACTTTTAATCTAAAGTATTCTAATGGTTTTACATGTAGTTTCACGAAATATAATAAAATGATAATTAAATTGATTTTCCATAAAGTTTAGCACCTGACCATCTTCTAAGAGCTAGTCCATCTAAAACAATTCATTCAACTTTTTTTATGCGTGTTCTTAGATATAATTTATCTTTAACTACGTAGCCTCATGGTTATTGGTGTGTAAGTGAAAGTATTAGTATATAAATATATATATAAGTATATATATATTAGTATATAAATAAAATTCTAGGGCATAGGGCAAGAATCTAAAATAAATTAAATAATTTACATACAATAAATATAATTAAGTTTAATACATTTAAAATTCTGAATATTTTTTGATAATTAAATACTAAGTTGTAATTTTACAAATATACAGTATATTGCTTATTTCCTATCGTATAAATACTATTAACACTATAAATAAACCTGCAATGTAGCTCTTGATAAGTAAAAGTTGTTTTAGCAAAGCAGAAATAATGTACAAATATTTTATCAACTATTAATTAATGTTAAAATGATCTTAAGCTTCGTTGAATTTAGAAAAATAAATCAGTCCTTAACTAAATATTCATTTTATGCAAATTTTCGAAACACACCCTTTCTTTTTCCAGCATTTTCAAATTACATAATGGAAATTAAACAACAGTTAACATCGAGATATAAATGTTATCTCATGAGCATTAATTATCTAGCTTACAATAATTTAACAGAATTGCTGCTTTGAATTTTAAATCTGAAATTATTTAGAAAACTTGTTATGAATTGTTAAAAATTAAAGGGTTCAATTATAGCATTATCTTTTTTAATTGAAAGAACTTTGATTTTTTTTTTTTGTTATACATAATCCGGCCACTTTATTAGGTATACCCCTGCTGTGCGCACAAATGCTGTGTCTCACAACAACTCTTCAAGTCGGTGGGAGCAGTGTCATGGTGTGAAGGATGTTTTCCTGGCATACGTTGCTAGAGATACTAGAGGATGCTAGAGCGTACATCGTAGCTGACCAAGTCCAATTGTACATGTTAACAGTTTATCGTCATATAGATGGCTACTTCCAGCAGGATAACGCGCCGGTGCATAAAGCCTGCATCACTATGGGATGGTTTGAGGAACATGACGATCACTTTTCCTTGCTGCAGTGGCCCGCTCAGTCGCCGGATCTCAGCCCGATTAAAAATTTGTGGAATGAGCTGGAACGGTTTTTTCGCTTCAGGCCTATACCTCCATCAAATCTTCAGGAACTATAATTGAACCATTTAAATTATAATTCTAGATTGTGAATTTTCTAAACAACTCCAGATTTAAAACTTGATTTCTGTTAAATTATTGTTATCAATTGTTTAATTTCTATTAAGTAATTTCAAACTGCTTGAAGGACGGGTTTCTGTCGAAAATTTACATAAAATGAAAAGTTTACGGAGAATTATGAATTGGTTTATATTTAATGTGTTTCTCACTAGATTTTTTTCCCACTGTACTCCCTTAGATATCTTCTCGTACCCCTAAAGGCACGCGTACCCCAAATTGAATATCACCGAACTGATAAGTATAAACAGAAGTGCCTGTAATTTACTTTATTAACATAAAAAAATAGAAAAAAATATATAAAATACTCAAATAAACTGAAGAAAGATATTTATTTTTATATATCTATTTATATATTTTCTTAACTTTCAATAGAAGGAATTGAAACAAAAAATACGGAAAAGCTGAATCACCGAAGGTTTAGCATTGAAAAGAGAGAAACGATGAAAGAAAAGATGAAAGAAGGATGATAAAGGATTGTAATAAATGATAATTCACATAGATGTGGCAATATTTCAATAACGAATTCTTAATATTCTAAGATAATATTAAATTGTAAAATGATAATTAATAAATTTAATAGGCGAATTATCAAAGAATTATTTACCTTTCTCCCAGTCAATTTCACCAATGGGATATCCATAAAATGGACAATTCAAAACAGCCTCCTCAGAGTTGGTAGCGAAGAACTTAGGGCGTCTGCGAATGGATAGTTTTCCTAAAAAAATGTTTAAAAATCTACATTGGAATTTCTAGTATAAATATCATTAATACATAGTCTTAAGGTGTAATTTAGTCTTACCCATATTTACTTAAAGAAATAATGTATTTAGTAAAGTAATTTTTCAACATGGCTTCGTTTTAATTGCTAAACGTTAAAATGGAATGCATACACAGAAATTACATAGATTTACGGTCATACACCGGACTTACGACAGGTTAAATTCTGGAGCATGTCCGTAAGTTGAAGCAAGGTAATTTTCTTCATCTATCCATTGCAAAATGCACTGCGATAGTTATATGCGTAAGTAACTGCATAACTGAGAATAGAACAACGACATGCCAGTGTACATAACAGCCTTAACTACTTTTATCTTAAATTCTATGAATTATATTAGTATCTTCTGTTTTAATTTAATCACAAGAAAACACTAATATACAAGTCATAAACACTATCACAATTTTGGGCTTAGGCTACTCACTGAGAATAACACAAGATACCAATGTACCTAATAGTCTGACTACTTTTACCATAAATTCTATGCCATTATTAAACTTAGTTACTATTTTTAACACAAGAAAATACTGAAATAAAAGATATAACCCTTTAAGGATCGCAGTGTACGTAACTCGGAAGCACACGACGTAACTTCAGGGTATGGTTCCAATGCAAAATGTACGGAAGTGCGAGTTGAGGCTGGTCTGAGGAATGATTGTTACTCAGCAGTACAAAGAAAGAAAGAAGAGGCTTGGCAGATATTTTAGCCTATTTTCCTACGAAGATGAGATTCATTAAGTGCACATTTTTCAACTTTTAATTTCTGCTAAATATAAATTTTCCTTTTCTTAAATGATTAATTAAATCCACATTATTTACTTAAATTGTCGAGATCGGATTAATTTTAATTAATCACATGCTAATTAATGGATTACTAACAGTGATTGAGACGATGAGATATTAATAGAAATAAGATAGAAATCTCTTATTTTGATTCCAATGATTTTCTATGGGTTTTCTTTTTTGCCCCCTCGCGCTAATTTCTCGACAAAGACCTACTTTTCCAATATAAAAATTAAATCGTCTCTAGTCTTTGAATATGCAAACTAAGTTTCAAGAAGATCCATTCAAACGTTATTAGACACATATACTCTGATAAGCCTCCCTCTCATAAAATAGTAAACTTAGAATTTCCTTTCTTGTGGTGTTTCACGACCTTCAAAAAAATAAAAAAAAATTTTTTTAAACAAAATAGACTAAGTTCTTTTAATTTCTTTCAGGAACTTCTTGAATTTTACGTCTTGTATGGAATTTTCTTACATCAGTAAGAAAGAACTATATGACTTGCTTCACATATTCAATAACAGTTTCCTGAAATTTGCTCTTGACATTTCCAAGTGCAGGCATTGACAGATGCTTCGCTTAACCGATCCTCTTCAGTCAGAACCATACAATGGACAGCGTACCTCACTTGATCTACCTATTTCGAAGACCGACCAGCGCTTCTTCTCTTAATCGTCTGTAATGCACGATCTGATGTGTAGTGCATTACATTAACTCTCACACGCATTCATAGCTGATACGTAGTGCATTATTTACATTTCTCGGCGACCAAAATCCATTTGCAATCTAAATAAAGGCTATGCTTCGCTACTCGACGATTTCCGCTAATCGATGGTGCTCGGGTCTTTAACCATTTGGATAAGCGGGTTACACCTCTATATAAGTGATTGTAAAAATTCCTTTCAATTTGTAGTGCAGTGAAGCTTAATCAATCATCTTACCTTAAGAATAATTAACTACTTTTAGTTAAAAGCGCATATTTGTCATTTTTTATTGATAGATACCTTCTAATAATAAAACAGGTTTTTCCTGTTCAATGGCTAATCTTACCATAGACATTAATCCTGGCTGAATATTTAATTTTACCAGCTTTATTAGTGGCAGAGCAGGAATATAATCCACCATCTTCATTTCTGACATTTTTAATACTTAATTTGCTCAATACATTTCCATTTTCCTGAATAACTTGTTCTACATTTATTCTTCTATCATTTGAAAGATCCATATCATCCATAGACCACGTGATTGCTGGCGTTGGGCTTCCAGAAGCTTCACAATGAACTTCTACACTGTGTCCAGGATGCAGTAATTCGTCGTCAAAATGCTTAGTAAACTGAGGCGACATATCTGAAAAAAAAAAGAAAAGTTGTTTCTTCAACAAAAAACATTCTTATTTTCTTTTATATTTCATAAATTTAATGTTATGTATAGTAATTTAAATATAAATAACATAATCAATCAATGAACATGACGATATTATTGCATAAGTCCTTAACAGAAAACAATTGCAGATTTTTTTTACTAAGGTATTAAAGAAGAAATGACGATATTATTTCTCGAATAAGTAGATATTATATTTATTCATATTGCCTTGAATTAATAAAAGAACACCGAGCTTCTGATATACTGGAAGTAGGGGAAATTACATTGTCAAGTTAAGGTTCCTTTACACGCACTCAAAACGTTTACCAAAACGCACTAAAAAAGTTGCCATTTCCCAGTTGTAGCTCGGCGTATTAGGAGTCGCTTTATACGAGCATGTAAACTTCTCGTTTTGCTCTAGTTGAGATCTTGATTAAAGATGCCGTACGGTGAAGCACGAAGAGGTTAGTTTTGAAGCTTCAGTTTTGCTATTAATTCTCGACTTATCTCACAATAGAGATAAATGAAAAAAAAAAATTTTCCGAATTATTTGAAATCAATTTCCGAGCTGAAGTATAAATAAATGATTAAAAAGATCTACATAACTTTCCGAAAAAAATAAAAGTACTCTAATCGGTGGATTCGGGGGTTTCTGAGAAGTATTTCCTCTCTATAATCTATTTTTAAAAAGCCTATTAAATATTTTTTCCTCCAAAAGTTTAAAGTTTCTTGAAGTCTAAAAAAGTAATGGTAAAATGTTAAATTCATTTATTGTTATTTTATTTATTTATCTTTTATTTTAAGAGTCCGGTGGTCTAGTGGGAAAGCACTGGACTAAGGGCTGGAGAAGTCCTTCCGGGCGGATATCGGGATTCTCTTAGAGACCGGGTCCTAAGGTTCACCCAACCCTCTATAAAATGGGACCGACTTTCTTCCCAAGGGTTAAAGCCCGGGCGAGCATCGGACTGATCACCTGACTACAGGCGGTCATAGAACTTCGGCAACCTTACATCCCGCGACCTCAAGTGCTTTGAAATGCCGCGTTGCGACTGTTCTTTCAGAACCGAGCGAATTTCCATACATTCAATAGAAAATAAAAAGACACGAGTGTTTTCAACTGCAAGTAAGTCGGCGTAGGCCCCTCTAGTTCGATCTACACGGGATTTTGGTGAGCTTGAGCAATGCTCAGTCTTTAGCCCAATAAGAATCTCTGGGAACTAAACTAACAGCACTACAAAACCTCTTGTAGTCGTTTTCAAAGCTCATGTAGACCTGTCCTTATGCCTCTAGATTATGTAAGTCGCAACAGAAAACCGCCCATATCTGAAGCTTTTGATGAAAAAACAAAATGTTTTTAAGAAAAATTTATCAACAACTTTCTGATATAACTTACCACCAAGCTGCAGCAGTGTGGAACTAGAAGCAGAGTCAAAGTCATTATTAGCAGTACATTGATAAATTCCTTTGTGGTTCGTTTTCATTGACTGAATGTATAAGGTTTCGTTATTTAGGAACTGAATATCTTCACTTGTAATTTGTCTTCCATCTTTGTACCAGATGATGGTGTTGATTGGTTGACCAGAGACTTTGCATTTGAGTGTTACTGGATTTCCCACATCCACAGTTAATTTGGAAGGATTTAACAACACGGAGATAGGAACTGAAATAAAAGAACATCAAAGAAAGTACGTTTTTGGAGTTAACAGAAATATTTGTAGAAAGAATAAATAATCCATAATTCAAACGTAAAAATTCGAATCTTTCAATTTTTAACTGAAAACTCTGACAAAGTGAATATTTTTCTATTTATCAATTCAATTTTATGATAACAACAGAAAATATTGCTTTAGGGATGGAAAAGAAAGTATTATTGAAAGATATTTCATAGATAATTAGTAGAGGAAAGGTGCCTAATATGCGATGGTTCCCTAATATGGGATACTGCGATTACAGCCGCTATAGGTGGTGAACTCCGCTGGAAAGTTTCTTAAACAGTTTTCCAGTGGGTTCAAGAACTACAGCAACGACAACGACGTCAATACCGAGTTGGACGGAGCGCAGAGAAGTTGTTGTCAAAAATATTTCTTTTTCAAGTTTTTGGGATGTTGGTGCTAAATAAATATTTGTGCTTAAAGGTGAGGGGATATTGCAGTTCTACTTCATTGTTGGCATTTGTTATAAAATTACCTATAATTATTGATAATTGGCGTAATTATCAAACGAATATAGTGTCTATGAGGTATGATTATTTGTGCAAGATGGCTAGCACCTAATATGCGATATCAAATATGCGATAGAAAAATAGAAGAATCATTGAGTGACTCTGATTCTGATGTTCATCTTGATGAGGGTGGTGATTCCGATATGGACACTGATGATGACACAGAATGCCTCTTTTACACAGGTCGTTTCTCTGACGACAAACATAAAGAAAAATGGGAACAGTGCACTATTTGTTATCGCTGGGCTCATGAAAATTGTGGTGTTGAAGAAGAATAATTTTGTGTGTCCTCCATGTAGGAAAATCAAATATAATCAGTAGCCTACGAGTAGTAAGATATGATTAGTTTTTCAGAGAAATACATGTTAATGTCTCATATTATTCAGACAACAACTTTTGTTTACTATCCCAGATTAGGAAATCTTAACTTCATTCCTGATATCCGACGTATTTGAAAACTTTTCATAACTACATGAAAAGTTTGTTTATTATTCCATATTTGGTAAATGTGTTGTAAACTATAAGGACAAAAGATTCTTATTGAATTATAAAAATAAAATAACTTTTATTTTTAGCTTTTCAAAAACGCATTTCAAAAAGGGTGTCTCATGTTAAGATTAACTTTTCCTACCTGCTACAGATAGATGTGTTTTGGTTGTTTCTGTTCCAGCTGAGTTTTGAGCAGTGCATGTATACATTCCAGCATCAGAGCTTTGAATATGACGAAGGAGAAGAGA
>JAFIDM010051392.1:0-30184 GCA_023159025.1 Thereuonema tuberculata | reverse complement strand
CAGGGTGGCCACTCAACCTGGAAACCGGGAGAACCGGGAATTGTCAGGGAATTTGAAAACTGTCAGGGAAAACCGGGAAAAGTCAGGGAAATTTACGAAAATTTCTGGAATTTTCTCCCCTCTCCTGCCTTAAAATGCATGTGAATATAATACAAAGTGTTTTTTAATTTAATGATAATTTACATCTATTGTAAAAACTCAAGTAATTTTATTGCAGAAAGCAAAATTTCAATAAATATAGAAATTAAAATTTTCAAATTTTAATGATACTAAACACAGACCTCGCAACAGGTCTTTTTTTTTTAATCTAAAGTCCCTAAAAGTCAAAAAACTGTACATCAATATATCGTCTCTTCTTCATGTTATATTTTAATTTTAATTTTATTTTATAAAAACCTTGAAAAAGTTTTATGAAAATAAAACGAAATATTGGTATATGTCCACGTTGTCAAGTTGTCAGGAGTTTATTTATGTGATTATCTATTCCCTAAAAGTCAGTTTTTGTCGAATTTGGTCCGTTTTTTTTCCTATTTTCATTTTTATTTTGTTATTTATTAATTGATATTAAATTTTTATTGATTTTATTATTCAAAAATAATTTTGTTTTTTGCTCTCTTTTTTTAATTGGCGCCCACGGCGGTGGCCATGCACTAGTTACGTCTCTTTTTCGTATTCCTCTACAAAATTGCTAATAGTCAAGCATGAGGATCTTCCGATTTCTATTCACACCCGCTGTTGTTTTCTTCTTTAAAGTAATTTTCCCAGAAGATTATAAGAATGAAAGGAGAAAAAAAACTTGGAAAACGGCAAAAATCGCCGTTGTACTACTGCATATTCGCGCCATAATTTGAAACGATTTAGTGTCAGTGTATACTCAATCCTTTTGCATCTTTCCAAATTTTTTATTCTTCCATTAACCAAATGTTTAAAAAGCTACTAGTGTGTTACATGGTAAACATTTAATATTTATTTCTCCGAAATACTTTTTTTTTCCGCGGGGGGGGGGAGTCGTGTCGCTTTTTCGTCATGCGTTAAAATGTGCGTGCGTTTTTTTTTATAAAATTAGTTTATACAAAGTGCTTATGCAATCAAAAAAAAAATAAAAAAATGAATAAATAAAAACCTTAAAACTTTAATATCTTTAAATATGCCACATTTCTTCTTAAGGGGGTCGAAGGCCCATTTTTTTTTTTTTTAAATTACTAATTACCGGTAATTTAAAAATATTTGAAATTTTTTTTGGTGATTAATCATGCAATGACTACACAAAAACACTTAATAAAAATTTTCTTAAACTTTAAAAAAATTTTAAATTTTTTTAATAAAAGTGGAGTAATTTAAACTTGATATAACTCAAAATATTATTAACAGAATTTCAATTTTTTTTCACTTAATTAAACAGAATTACATTATTTTTAATTTGTCTTTGGCATTTAAAAAAAATATATAAATTTGAAAACTGATATATACAACTGATAAAACTAAATATATACATTTTAAAGTAAAATGTTTGAAAATGTCATATTTAAAATTTAAACTCTCTACTCTTTATTATTCTAACCAATACTTTTTTCACCTTTTTCAAGTTTATATGATACCTCTTTACATGAAAAATAATAATAAATGATTATTTTTATCAAATGCTGAATTTTAATCAAGAGTCATATCGAAAAGTTTAATTCACATACACTTTACATCAGTTTCCTCCAGGAAAGTAATTCTACTTAATTAGATATTCAGGGAATTTTATAATAAGTAATGTCTGTTTTAATCTGATAATTATGGTGTTTCTTTGATATCTAGTTTCTTCAAATAAATTTTTGAGGCATTTATTCTAGCATTTTGGTCATCACTGTATTCTGTATATTACTTGTGATATTCATGCACAACATTCATAAAAGGTTCTTTTCCTCTCAAAACATTGAAAAATTATATTCTACAATGTTATATTCAAATCTTCTTAAATGTTCACTAGGAATAAAGTAAACAAAATATGCATAATTACCTCTACTGAAATATAATTATTACCCTGAAATTTCATAATTTGAAATTGAAAATGTTTAATTTTAGGTCCCTTTTTTAAGATTTTTCGTCCCTTTTGGTCCCTTTTTTACCTAGGGACAAAGTGAATATCTGTTGCAAGCCCTATAAACAGTTTGCAAGATTGTGCAATAAACAAATACAATGGTGTTTCTATTCATAAATTATAAGAAGTAAAATTTATTCTGTTAATGGAGTAAACTTATTACAGAGGAAATTATTAAAAAGAAAATATTTAGTAAGAGAGAAAAACTTGCAATTGAGTTATCTAAATCTAAAGGCAATCATTGAAAAGGGTTTCTACAGTATTGTGTACAATTCATGTCCAGCCCCGCACCTGGATTTTTTTTCAATTCGCCTGGAAAACCTGGAAAAGTCAGGGAATTTTAAAATGTCTGGGGAGTGGCCACCCTGTAGCTTAACGAATGATATAAGCAAATTTTATATTCAATTGAAAAAAGGGGAGACGCTTATTTATCCTTGAAAATTTGCTGTTTTGAAATAAATGTGGTATTTAAACATTCATTTCTTGTGTCGGAGAAGAAGTTTAATGATATACATTACAAAAGAAAGGAATTGAAGAAAAAATATGGGACGTTTATATATTAGGATAGACTTCTTATATTGAATTGAAAGCATAAGCAATAAGTGCTAACAGTTTAATTTGTTAATATTTGTTTGTGTACCATATTTCTTCTGAATAAAATTTATTTATTCCATCAATATCAAAGTAAAAAACAAACAAATGAGTGCACTGATTTCATTGTGAATATTCCTGTGTTGACCTGTGAAATAACTGATAATATAAACTAACATATTGCTGGTCATTTGCACATAGAAAGCAGTATTTGAGATTAAACAATAGAAAAAATATTTATATTCTTGTAAGCAACAAAAATCATCTCTTAAATAAATTTTGTTTTTTAAATAAGACAAAAAAAATACTACTTTGTTAGGTTTTTGTTTATTAAATTCTGTGCACAATAGGATTCTTCCCGGAAGTTATTTCCATCTTTAGGTGGGCCTAAATTGTGACTGTTCCTCCTAAAATTCTTATCAGAATGCATCTAAGAAATTCATAGATGGTCACTAAAAGCTACATTTTTAAACTCTTGATAGCCATTTCCATTTAAAAGCATTGGGTCTCTGCTTGATAGCCATTTTCATTGCATCAGTTTGAATGTTTCTTTGAAATTACAAAATTCAGTTGTGTTGAAAGAATGAAAATTTCACAGAAATTCATATAAAAAAGAAAAGAAATAAAAAGACCAGCAAATTTAGTTATACTCCTTATTAATTTTTTTTTTATTTTTTTTTTTTGATAAGCTTAAGGAGTTAATTTTTTTGCACTAAAACAATTAACTTTTTTTATTAACTGAACCTTAATGCATGTCTTTATTTTTAGCCTAATCAAGTGTGTCTTCGAGCACCTGTGTCAGAATCCCTATCCCGTCTCCGTCGTGATCAGTTGCAAAAATTTGCCCAATACCTCATTAGCGAACTCCCTCAACAGGTAAAAGTTTTTGATTTATTTATTACTGTTTAAAAATTTCATTAAGCTTTGAAATTTGATCCTAGAACGTTAATATATTTCAATCAGAGATTCACGAATAGAATAGTAGGTTAGTTTCTGGAAAGTCTAGATTAAGCAAACTACCAATAATTGTTGATAGTTGTCTAATATTAACTGAAGTACACATTATCAATTTGTATAACTTATTTCTAGAGGAATACAATTTTTACAAATATGATAAAAATATTATTTTCTATCTATAACTAGATTAAAAGCCTGTCCTTCATAAATTGAAAGAATGGAATAGAAATATGTCTGAAACTAGTTGACCCGTGCGAATAATTCGCAACAAAAAAAACACCTTTGAGAAATAATAAACAAATCCAACAGCTTGTCGTGCATATTAATTAAACACATTGTCAATAGATGGCGCCTTCTCCATTTTTTAAAAAGATTGACCCGTGAGAATAATTCGCATGGTATCTTGATCAGTCACCAAATGGTAATGTGGAAATAAATAAATGAACAGATTGTCATTAGATAGCGCTTCCTACATTTTTATAAAAAGGTTTTTAAAATAAAAATTTTTAACGAAAACACTAATTTTAAACAAATACTCACGTACCTCATTTTAGTAATTAAAGTAGATTTATTAAAAATACTGTAAATTGCGAATTTTCGAGAAGTTTAAATTCGTCTTCTCTTTTTCAAGCATAATAATATAAAAGGAGTAATTCAGCAAAAGCAAAAATGGTTAGAAGTTTAAACAAATTCTAAAAACTCGTGAATCAACTAATTTAGTTGTTGTTACAAAAATACATCATTATGAAATCATTCAATTATTACAATCATGAAATATTATAAATAAATTTTTTTTTTTCAATAATTAAAAACGTCAATTCTTGCTGTTTTTGTACTATTTATTTTGAGTAAGTCATATTTATTTTGAGTTATTAATAAGACAGTTGAAGGATTAACATGAACTCCTTCGTACCTGTTGAAATTTTTCTCCTTAGTGTTTTTTATAACACTACTTTCTAAGATTTTCCTTAATTTTAAATCACATTCTTTATATAACACTTTCACATTACTGTCCATTATATGCCCTTTTTGCAGACAATGGAAGGCAATGTCTGATAAATCCAAATTTTTATTCTTTAGGGCCCTATCATGTTCGACAAAACAATTTGTTTTAATTTTAAACAATTTGTTTATTTTTCATCATTAGTGGTGAACATAATCCTTCAAAATGATATCTCAATCATTGATTTTGATGAAGTATTAATGGAGATAAAAAAAAACACCTTTGAGAAATAATTTTAAGATTAGTGATTAAAAAGTTTACACACATTAAAATATATTTGTTTTTTTATTGTAATAAATCGTTTATTTTTATTAAAATATAAATCTTTGTTTGTTTTTTTATCAGTTCTTATTAAATAAGCGATGAAATATCATTTTAAAGTGCATTTTTATTCAAAAAAGAGTATATTTGAAGTTTAACATTTTAAGTATATTTGACGCTATAGCATTATTTAAATGTTGTTTCGCTTTCGAAAGATAAGGCGCTTCTGTTAAATCTTGTCTATATTTTTATAAAAAGGTTTTTAAAATAAAGTTTTTTAACGAAAACATTAATTTTAAACAATTTGTTTATTTTTCGTCATTAGCGGGGAACGTAATCTTCAAATTGATGTCTCAATCATTGATTTTGATGAAGTATTAAGGGAGATATGGCGTACTGACACGAAAACACCTTTGAGAAATAATATATAAGGATGGTTGCAATTTATCTATCATTTTTATTTGATTTTAGATTACTTGGTTCCTCGTTAAAATTTGTCTATATTGTTTGGTAAAGATCAATTCAATAATTTTTGAATTACAGTAGACTCCCGATTATCCGTGGAGATGGGTGGCGCGGCAATCGTGGATAATCCGAAATAGGGCGAGAAAGGATGAAAATCAACGCAAAAAGGCTTTTAACATGTTTTATTTACATTAAAGTGGCAGTATATACATTATAAACAATTACTTTATTTTAATTTACTTTAATTTCTTACTTTTTTTTAAAAAAAAAATCGGTTAATTGTCTTTGTTTTTTTGTTTTGAAACATGAGGTCAGCGGATAATCGAGAGTTTACTGTATTGCCCAATTAAGAAATCTCTGTATGGTATACAGACTTAACATTTGATTTTATTATTTTATTTTTTTTATTTTCTATTCAAAAAATGATTTCAATTTCTTATTGGAATATTTTAAAGACAAAGAAAAAGCAACTAATATTAAAAATAGAAATTTCTTCACTTTGACGAACTTATTGAGATTACGTAAATAGATTAATCGAACCTTAAGTGCTACAATTAGTAAAGAATGGTCGAGTTGAGATTGACAATTATATATTTTTTTTTTAGATTTTGCCAACAGCACAAAGGCTTCTCGATGAGCTTTTGTCTTGCCAACAAACTGCAATTAATACAGTCTGTGGAGCTCCAGGTAATGTTATTTCATTGTTATTTTATAAATTACAACACAATTTTCTCTTTTTCATATACGCTAAAAAATGTCAGTAATTTCAAGTTTTTACGTTTCTTAATGTTAATCAATAATAAATTAAACACAAAAATAGAAATAAAGCTGAAATCTTTGAATGTATGATAATTAAATAACAGATTTTTAGGAAAATTTCAAATATTTAATGAAAGTATTTTGTTAATGAAAAAAGATGTATCACGCACATTAGTTCCAAATTTGAAGCTATTTATCCATCTTTTTAACTATACAGAAACTGTTTACTAACTTAAATAAATGAAATATTGTGAATCTAAAGTCAGTAAATAGTATTATTATTCGGAGATAATAAATGAAGTACAATGGATCTAATTATCCAAGAATTCTATTGTTTTGTTTTCTATTGGTCAGATTATTTATTGGGCGAGTGCATAAGTTCTACCCGTTTTTATTACCCATAAAGAAGAGCAAATAAACGCAAAATGAACATTACATATTATTGTGCATAATCCCCATTGCTATCTAGGACCTCTTGCCATCTTTCTGATAGGAGATGAATCCCATGGTGGTAAAATTCCAGCGGTTTCGAGTCAAAAAAGTCTTGGATGGCAGTTTTCACAGCATCAAGATCATCAAAGATTTTCTGACTGAAGGATTTGTTCAATCCACATACTCAGTTGGTGCCACGTCAGGAGAATAGGGAGGGTGGGATAAAACCTCCCACCAAAGCCCAGTAACTTTTGGCGAGTAATGACAGCAGCATGTGGCGTGGCATTATCGTGATGAAGGATAACACCGCGACGATTGATGAGACCTGGCCTCTTTGCCACCAAATTTGAATGCAGCCTGTCTAACTGTAGACAGTAGAAGGCAGCATTGATGGTTTGGTTGAGTGGCAGGACCTCCCAGTGAATTATTCCCTGCACATCCCACCACACACTCAATAACCCCTTCTTGGGATGAAGTTCAGCTTTCGAAGTCGATGCAGGCGGATCAAAGGGGCGACACACAGTTCTACGATGCTTTACGTTACGGTACATAACCCACTTCTCATCTCCTGTCACAATTCGTGTCAAGAATGGATCATTTTTGTACCGGAAAAGCAAGGAAACACAGGTGGCGATTCGGTCATCCCGTTGATTAGCTGTCAGGTTATGTGGAACCCAATGATCCAACTTTCTCGAAAAATCCACTTAACCAGCCGTCTCTCGATTGTTGTCCGGTGTACGTTGAAGGTCTCCGCTAATTCTTGCACGGTTGAGTTCGGGCCGTTCTGAATATTGATACTGAAGCAATACTGAATATTGTCTCATTCCCTAAATTTACGAAACCATCGACAATATGTGCTTTCGTGTATTGCATCCTCTCCCAGGGTGTCTACAGAATCAGGGAAATCAGGGAATTATCAGGAAATTTTGTTATTCTGGAAAAAAATCAGGGAATTATCAGGGAATTTTGCAATTATTACTTAAAATCAGGGAAATTTATGATCTTTTGCCAAGCGCGAGCTTTTATCTTAAGGGAGCATTCAAGGTCACGCGTCACGTCGATCCCCTCTTTCCCGCCGGCCGGTCTAATGGTGTTGAATAGTGATGTCATATCCTGTACTATATTCCCGCCACTGAAACTGAAACCGAAACTTACTACGAGGAATATTAGATATTGGTGTACAAAGACAACTGAAGTAAAAAACAAGATATTTGAACTCAACCTTTCTTGGACGCACTCGTGCAACTGATTTGGTGAATTCGTTTGTTGAGGCTACTAAACCTCTGGATTTGAAGAAACTTCTACAAATCTCGATGGATGGGCCTAACGTAAATCAAAAGTTTTTTAAAGAACTTTCGTGCTCTTTAAAGAAACTAAGGAAGATGCTGAAATACTGAATATTGGCTCATGTGGACTACAGGCATTGAACATAGCTTTCAAAATAGGAGTGTCAGTTACGAACTGGAAGATTATGGAGTTTCATCGAGCTTTATATTATTTGTTCAAAGATTCCCCAGCACCAGAACATTATTTACGGAATATACAAATTCACAAATATTTCCAAAAAAATTTTGCTTTGTTAGGTGAGTTGAGAACACTGGTGTAACAGAACGATCATTGCAGCTTATCCCATTGCTAAGGAAGTTGTTTATAAAAGGAATAGAGAAGGACAAAATGGCTCCAAATTCAAAAAGTTAAAAGGAAGTTAAAAGTGCTATTTATGACTCTCTCTTACCAGCAAAGCTTGCTTTTTTTCATTTAGTTGCTTCCGATTTTGAAATGTTCTTAAGGGAGTACCAAACAGATGCTACCTTAATACCATTTCTTTATTCTGACCTAAGTAATTTGTCACTAAAATTCATGCAGCGCTTTCTTAAAAAAGAGGCATTAAGCAAAAATATTACAAGCATAGACGTGGAGGACAAATCAAATTTTCTGCCAGTTAAACAAATAGATATTGGTTTATCTGCTCAAAGCAATTTGAAAAAGGCGAAAGTATCTGATTTGCAAATAGCTGAATTTAAAGTTGACTGTAGACGCATATTGATTCAATGTTTACTGAAACTCCAAAGTAAATCTCCCCTTATTTACAAGCTGACTAAAGCAGTGTCCTGTTTTGATCCTAAAATAGCAATAAATGAAAATATATTTTCATGTAGATTATCAAGTCTGTTGGTAATTCTTTCTGAAAAAAAACTGGATATCATGCACTTTAGCGAGAAAGCTAAGAATCAATTAAAACAAATATGTTCACAGCCAGAAAATATCTCAAAGTTAAAGATGTATAAAAGATCGACTGCACGTATTGATAATTTCTGGTATAGTTTGATATCTGCTGAAGAAAATGGAGCACCTGAAGCTATGCCAGTGATACAGTTAGTCATGGTATTGTCGCATGGCAATGCAAGCTTAGAAAAAGGTTTTTCTATAAACAAAGATACTTTAGAGCAGAATATCAAAGAAGAAACTATCATTGCCAGAAGATCCATTTATGATAGTGTATTGTCTAAAGGTGGCATAAATAACATTGAAATTACTAAGAAGATGGTCCTTGATGTAAGAAATGCAAGAGCTAAGTATTCCGAGGCAATGGAACAAAAAAAGAAAGAAAATCAAGAATTGGCAGTAGCTGTTAAAAGAAAAAGAGGCTGAACTTGAACTGAAAAGGCTTAATGACAAAAAAATTAAAATCTTAGAAGCAGCACAAAAGGAATCTGAAATGATTGAAAATGAAATTGCTGCGATAAAGCTTTCAAAAATTTAAATAACCAGTATCATGCTATACATTACAATGAATCTTGAATTCCGTTGAGTTTAATTTTGTGTATATTGTTGCAATAAATCTCTTAAAAGGTAAGATGTTGTAAACTCATTAATTTATAATTTTTTATTTCTCTCTTCTTTTTTTAAGTATTTCATCATTACTGTTTTTATAGAATTTTTTTCTTATTCTTTTATTATACTTAGATAAAATAGTAAATAGTTACCAAGTAGTTAAAATCAGGGAATTTTTCTCTTATGATCAGGGAATTTTTAAGAAATTGTTCGTGAAATCAGGGAAAAATCAGGGAATTTTTTTATTCAGATTTTGTAGACACCCTGTCTCCATAAACATGACAAACATTGCGACATGCTGCGACTGCCGTACTCTTTTTATCGAACTCATATAACAAACAATGTCTTATATGCTCCTTCTCGCTTTCCATGTTATACCCGCTGATATTTTTTTTGAGATGATTAACTTTGTGAGACACGATGCATTTATATGTGAGGCATCCACACGTTTGATTGGCAGACGATTTTGCGTCATTACAATGTCATGTGTAAGGGCAATTCTATTGCAAATTTTCATATCCAAAAACGGATAGAACTTTTGCACTCACCCAATACCTCTCATTTTTACAAATTGCAAATTAAATCATGTTCAGAGCCCTTGTCATTGATACTCTTATTTATGTTTTCAATAGACGAATGATTCTCATCATATACCATTTTTGAGACTCGTCAGTTTCATTTCAGCCAGGTCTTCATCAGTGCATTACTAATTCTTAGTATTAATCAATTAAAAGTGTTTCTAAAGAAAAGAAACAATGGTAAAACCACTTAACTTGGTTTACCTCCAACAATTAACCAAGTAAGAGTGCATTTTACCATTGTTTCTTTTCTTTATTTCATAAATATACAATAAGCCTTCTTGTAAATCTTCTCTCATCTAACTGATGTGAATCCTTCATGTCTTTTAAGTCTCAAATCTCTCCAAATCATCTCTATTGGTACCATCTCACCCACAGGATGACTTTTGCTTTCCTTTTGTATTGGGATGGCTATAGCTTGTCCGTCTTGATTAAGCAGTCTTCTTTTTTTTGCATTTCAGGATACTCGCATTAACCATCTGATTTCTTTCTTTCTATTGATCTATGCTGTGCTCTTTATCTCCTGGGATTTTGGAAGCTTTTGGATTATTTTTTTTTCCTCTTTAAGGCACTGTTGAAAGCTGATATTCTTCAAAACCATCATCATCGGTATATGTTTCCCAAGAGGGCCATTATCACATTTTCTATTATCTTAAACTGCAGATCTTAATTTCAAAGATCATTACATTCTAATAGACCATACCAAATAGCCAAGTAGAGTTTTTCAATGGAGCATACTCTTTTTGTTTATTTTAACTAATCTGGTGGATTTTGAGTAGCTAGTTTGGGAAATTTGTGATTCCTCCCATTTCTTGGTGGTTTCCTGTTGTTAATTTCCTGGGTAAGCTTTCCATAGGTTAACTAAATCAATCCCTATTTGTCTGTCTCTGTAGTTTTTTTTCCTCTGGGAAATTATTCATGGTCTCCTTAGTGAACTTATATTTATCAAATTTATACTAGATTAACACTCATGATGTGTGTGATTATATTAAATAAGGACCAAACACACACGATTAGAACAATAAAGAAACAAAAATACTTCATTACATGTTTCGAGGATATTTAATCCTTCTCCTCAGTAAAATAAAATAAACTAAAAGAAAAAAACAAGGCTATGAAGATAAATACTCAAGCCATAAAAGAATTCTAAAACGGGGGTGACAAATGCCAGTATTTTGGAGAAATTCGTATAAAAGAACACGAAAGGGCGGTCAGGCAGAACAACAAGCAATATCAAACGGCTCTACATCATATTAACAGGGCTAAGGTTACTAATGAATGAACCTATTGTTAATGCCAATGAAAAGGACAATTACCTACGGAAAGTTATAGAGACTTTATTGATAAAAACAAAAAAATGTTATAACACTGATATTTCTATAACAAATGCGCTGCAGTACAACCTAATGAAATATTGTTGTAAATTATTGTTAATATTATTAATTAAGGCAATAATGTTATATGATAACTATTAGGTTATAATTATATACTGGGTTAAACTTATTATTATATATATTACTATTATATTCCTAGTAAATAATCTACTGGTTTAGCAGAGCTGTGCGAAACTTTACTGCCTGTGTTTGAGCATTAAAGTAATAATTAACGAGAGTGGAAACACTGGGTTTTTTATAAAATTGTATTATAACTTAAATTGATACAAATGATTTTAGTCACAAAGGCTTCTATTTTCAAAGTTCAATGTTCCAAGTTTATCAGTTCTTATCTTCGTCTTGATTAACACTGAATATCTTCTATGCTAATCTCTATTTCTTCTTAACGCAGATTACTGGCCCATTTGTTAATCCTAACTGACAAACTTCTCACCTAGTGTGATTAATATTTAATTATCTTTTCCTAATGATTCTATCATAATTTAGGATCTTACTTGCCCTAAAATTATCAATGTAATCTTTCATCTAGTATGAATATTTAAAGATGTGTTCACCTAGTATGATTGTGAACTGTTCTTTCAAAAGTATGAATTATTTCACTTTCATATAATTCATTACACCTACGATAATTTATTCATTTACGAATATTCAACTTCTTTAATATTCTTTCTAGTTCTAGTTGAATATATTTCCTAACAGCAAATTACTTTAATACTTATTTAGCACTTCTATTAGTTATTTACTGTTTTCAAATTAGTTCTGCAATGATTTATTACTTCAAATCAAATGTTCGTGATAGTAGCACAAAATAGTCTTAATATAGTCTATCCTAGCTTCATCTGTTTTACTTGATGAATATTAATATTATCACTATAATCTTCTAGTTTATTCATTTAACAATACTTGCTTCTAAAGATAATGTTCCTATCTTTAACTATTTATGTCCCTAAGACTTTCATATTCGACAATCCTAAAGGTCAGCTATTTTTGCACGTTGCTCGAACCTAAGCCTGTCTCTTGTTTCCGACCGCCCTCTGACATATTTAAGTATAGCTTTCTACTTACAATTGATTGAGATCGTTGAATCATTTACTCTTCCTCTGGTAAATGTCACACTGCGATGTCCCATCTGATTTTTTCCGCCACATTAATCGCATGTCCCGGCTCGGCTTTCATTTCTCTCCTTGAATGAAGTCATTGCCAAACTGATTTCCTTTTCAGTCAGCCGACATAACTGTTTAATTATATAGATCTCAATATTAATTGCTTACTAGTTTACTGTTAAATTTACTTCAAGCTTGATACTATTTCATAGCTTTACTTAGCTCGAACGGATATTTTATCTGTCCGTTCCACCGGATAGCTACCGGCACTTCAGTATCATAGCGATGCAACCATCTCTCAGGTTTGCTATTGTTCTACTCGAAGCTTCGCCGTTTCTATAGCAACTTATTAAATTAATCGAACTTCCGGGTAATCTCGCAGATAATTTTAACTATTCTGTTGGTGATGTAATCTTTTACCTTTGATTACAACTATTTTCTTTTCACTTTTAAAAAATATGTTTAAAGCCATTTATTATACTTATATTTATTTTATAAAATAAAATAAATTATCCCACAATAACCTCACATATGTTAACTTGTATTACAATTGTAAATTATTGGCTTGTTGTCTATTGTTGCTTTTAGAAATTTAGAAAATATTTATCTTCATAGCCTTGTTTTTTCTTTTAGTTTATTTTATTTCATTAGAGAAGGAGGATTAAATATCCTCGAAACATGTAATGAAGTATTTCTGTTTCTTGATTGTTCTAATCGTGTGTGTTTGGTCCTTATTTAATATTATACTAGATTTATTTAATAAAAAAAAAAATAGTTTAATTCATTTAAACCTTATATCTTATATTGGAAATATTACTATAATCGGAAGTTTTCTTACTCACCCCATACCGTTGATTTCTCTCAACTCTCATCTTCATATATTTAGTCTCTGCTTGTTTTAATTAAGACATGCTGTCAGTTTCCTTCGCATTGCTTATTATGATTTTTTCCAAAAAGAAATCTAGCACTTAAGGGAAATTAGGCTAGTAGAATGAATAAAATACTAATTGTAGCAAAATCTATAAAAACTAATTTTTGCTTTCAGAAGTTGATGAGTTAGGATAATTTTATAAATATTACTAGATAGTATACTTCGCTTGATTCTTAATTAGTAAGAACATTACTTCAAATTTTTGAAAACTCTTGAATTTCTAAATATATATTTCACTTTTAGATCCAACTGCTGGAGCTTCTGCTAACGAACAGACAACATGGTGCTTGGATGAAGCCACCCTGCATGAGAACATACGCAAGATATTAATCAAGTTCTGTGTGCCATCCCCTATTGTCTTCAGTGATGTGAACTACCTGTCTTCGACAGCACCTCCTGCTGCTGCAGAGTGGTCGAGCTTGTTGCGACCATTACGAGGCCGTGAACCTGAGGGCATGTGGAACTTGCTATCCATTGTGCGAGAGATGTATCGACGAAATGACAGAAATGCAGTCCCCTTGTTGGAGATACTCACCGAGGAATGTCTGTCCTGTGAACAGGTATAGTATTTTTGTGATTTCTCTAGAAAATTTGAAGATCAGTGAATATTCTTCGAAACAGTCTTTTGAACTCTAAAAGTAAATATGAAAATGAAATTTTGATAGCACAGAGTAATCATTGCTGATCTTAAAATTATGGATTTTAGTAATGTAATGGTTTATTATTTGACAGTGGGAGATAACAAGGACTTTTGAAATTTATTTATCTGAGAAATTTTTAAATTATTTCTAAGTTATTTAAACTGAGGAAGTTTTTTATTCATTATTCTGTATGTTTTTAAAAGTCAGATAATTCTTATGAATTTCATAAGAATTATCTGACTTTGAATTTATTGACTTATCTAGTAACTACAGTATATTCTGCTTTTAAAGCATTAATCTTTTCAGAGATTTCACATAACCTTCAAGTCCCTGTAGATATTCCAACCATATTTGTTATACTAGAGCTTTTTCAAAAGTAGTTTCATATTTTCATAGGTCATTTATGTCAGCAGCATGATCTATATGTATGAAAGGAAATGTAGTGCAGTTGCGCCAAAGCACAACTTTCAATTTAATTTTACAAGAATCTGTTGGCTTATTGCCAAGAGAAAACGAGCATCTGTGTAGAATACCATTTCTTCAGAGAAATATTCTAATGTAAAATTAAGTATACAAAAATGTCTCATTATTTTAGCATTTTTTAATCTTGAACCTAAAAGTTCAGATTACTTTTTGGACAGATTCAAATCTCATACAAGATCATTAAGATCATCTTTAGTTCATTAGTAAGGTTCTGATAAAGAATAACTTGCTTCATATATTAGATCACTACACAGTTCCTGTTGTGTTTTTTGTTTCTTGTTACCTGTTCTATAACTACTACAGTATATTGGATTTGATTGCTAAAATTGACAAATTCGGGAGGTTTTGATACAAGTAAATTCATCACTATGTGGGACAGGTTTTGTTGCAAATGATAAATTAGGATAATTCATTATGTGCTGTGATATACAAGCAATGCAAGTAATATTAATTAAACAAATAATAATCAGAAAAAAAATAATCTTTTGGTTAATTCTAAACTTTGGACATAGAGAAAAGCATGTGGTTTGAACCATTTATTCATCCAGTGAAAAATCTTAACACATGATTCCCAACATACATGAGATGCCCAAACATTTGTCTTGGTGACAAGTTTACACCCAAAGTGTACAGTTGGTAACACATCTTAATTAGTGGAGTGAAGTTTTGCTTTTGAGCCTTGAAAATTAGTTCTCCACTCAGATTCATACACAGCAGAAGTTGTTAAACATTTGCTTGGCATAATGAAATCTTAACAAACTCAGTACTTGAAGCACAGTGTAAACCACTGAAATAAGGAAACTTGAAAACCCTTGAAAAGTCTGTAACAATTAACAAATCATGGCTTAAGTTTCTGGGGTCTGTCCACGGTAACTCACGTTACAGTTCGACATTTTAAATCAGATTCAAAGCTACAGAATCCACCAAAAACATGCACACTAGGTCAAATTAATTTCTGATATTACTACAGGTTCAATGAACCTTTTTTAACACCTATTGGTTTGTTGTAAACATGTGATATTTTAAAGCAAAAAATTAATTTGTGTTGGTAACTCATGTTACAGCTGCAGAGACATTCTATTTTTGCATAGTTAGAACTTACAGGATTTCTCCTCAAAGAATATTTTCTAAAAACTGTCACGGGCTGACATTTTGACCAACAGTCCAAGTTAACATAAAAAAAAAAGAAAATTGTTCCAAGATGATATTTAAAGTATTTTCTTTATTTAAAAGTGGTAACTCATGTTACATGAAGTTGGTAACTCATGTTACTTTCCGCTTAAAACCTAGTAAAAATATATACAACTCAGTCAAAGGCACAAAAACTGGTGAAATGCTCACAATCATCTTAATCACTGAATGTAAAATAGACCATGGAATCCGTTGACGATGGGTGGACGTTGGGTGGAAATTTTTTTTTTTTTTAGAAGTTTGTCCCTCGTGTAAAATATCTCGTCACGCCGGGATGCAGGCCACTTCCAATACGGTCCGCATTTTTCATCACTGATACCTTGTATTCATCCAGCACTAATGTTACTTCCCCACGATAGGTATTCGAGTCGTATTCGACAATAAACCAATCTCCTACTGAAATATCACATTCAGGAACTTGTGCGTTGAGCGCTTTAGTTTCAGCAGCTGGTGCATTGCAAGGTTCCTTCTACAGCGGCCTTGGTTAGCAACCGCCCACAAGTTTGGTTCATGGTTGAACACTCAAGGAAATGAAATTTCTTAATACCAATAAGGGGAGCTGCATTATTGAAGATTGTGTCCGTCTTGATAGCACAGTTTCGTTCGTTTATTTCCTTGCTATTCACTTCCACTACTTTGACTGTGGACAGTTCTTTGGCAGCAACCACGAATTCCGTCGCATTGGTCACAGTAAACTTTCTGGACTTCACCCCCATCCAAACTTGTCTCTTCACAGCCCCTCCTATCCCATCGACAGGGCCCTTGCCATGGGATGTAGCGAAGTAATTCCATCGAATGGTCAACTGGTGTCTTTTTTGAAGTGGTCCAAGTGCAGCTGCTATAAAGCGGTTTTTGAACTGAGAGCTGGGTCCGTCGGACCACACATCTACTTTTACCACTGTATCTGGAAGCTCTTCCAACAACTTATCCATGTAGCTAACAACAGTGTCCTTCGAATGGTCCAAATTGTCAGAAGCCATTACTTGAGGATGTAATTTTCCAGTGTGCCACACTGCAGCTGTAAACAGACTGACTTGTCTCTGATTCCAGTGGGCACTTTGAATTTCATCTTGTTGAACACAGGTGTAGTTTTCCGAAAAGTCCACTTGAATCAGAGCGTAGTCAGTTTCATGTAAAGGACTGTCAGCAGTTTCCCGTTGAGCTCTATACATTTTTGCTTGTTCACGTTTGACGTAACAATGTTCTAGAAATGACGGTGTAGTTGCCTCAATGTAGTCAGCGAGTTCACCTACTGTACCTTCTTCAACTGATTTTATTAGTCGCCCATCACTGTTTTTTTTCCATACATTCCAGGTGACAGTGCAAGGTATGTCAATGTCTTGATCGTCCATAGATTTGGTAAACTGCTTTCCAAACTTTCCTTTACATATGTCGCAGACACTTAACCAACAGCCTTCTTTGGGTGGTTCACAAAGCAATGTCTCAGGGTATGTTTGGGAATATAATGGGAAACTGTTTGGCAAGAACTTGTGCAAAACATTTAACGCTGAAACGTAATTCTCACGGTAACGGCATAAGCATACATTGTGCGGTAGTTTGTTACTACAAAGAATGTGCTTCGGACGAAGGGTTGCAAATTTACTCTTTCCTAGCTTGATATTGTCATGCTCTCTGCTAAAGATGCCATGGGCCTCTCTGATAGTGTAAATTAGGTGGCGAGCTTGAACCTTTGTCTTGGCACCAGTGCTGTCTCGAATTGTCACCATGTCTTTTCTTCCGGGAGCCTGCCTACTGATGTCATCGCGTTCATAGAAGTTTTTAACTTCTTCAATGATTTCAGTTTTAAGCGCCAACTGAGTTGTAGCTGTGACTGGACTGTCATTAGGAGTTGCAACGGGTCTGATTTCACAAAGTGTACAGTTTATGTACAAGAGCTCGCTTGTGACGTGGAGACTGTGGTAGCCAACGCTTCACTCGAGCAATAGCCTTTCCTAGTGAGCTAGTATTTTTGAACACCGGTGTATCAGTTATGGGAGGCACTGCATTTGCTTGTTCATGTTGTTTCTTAAGCATCCTACATCTTGCTACTCTTTCCCTACATTTTTCCTTCTGTTCTTTTATTATTTTATTTCGTTCTGGCAGCGGTAATTTTTCTTGTCTTGCTTTAATTTTATCTCTGCTTTTCTTGGCTAAAGCGTTATGTGCTTTCTGAAATTCTTTGTACTTTCTCTCATCTTTGAGTTTCTGGCGCCTTCTTTTCATTTTTTCAGCAGCTGTCAATGCCATTTTGAATGTTGGATTATCTGAAATTAAAATAACGAGATAAGTTGCCTCTCTATAAACAAGAATCCATACAGTAACTCATACTACATGTAAAGTAACATGTGTTGTAAGCGCTTAGTAACTCATGTTACACGACTTGTCACCCCCTCCCTGCAGCCAATTTTATAAAATAATTTTTTATGATTTTTTTTTATTTTTACTACTTGTGGTCAGATACGAAAATACTATATAAAAAAAATCTAAACTCTTTTAAGTTTTGAAAAAAATAAAAAATTGGATGTTTTGGTAACTCATGTTACAGCCATTGTAAGCCTAACATTTAAGCCTAACCTCTCCAATTAACGTTTGTCTAAATCAAACTTTACTACTTGATCATAACTTCACATAACATTCTGAAAATAACATTTGGTAACAATTTAGCACATATTTAACAAAACAATGGTAAACTCACCTGCTGAATCTTGTTTTGGAAAAGCCTAACAATGAGTGATTTTGTAGTCTTTTATACACGTGGCCACTGCTCCAAAAGTTGTGATGGTGGACTATGAAAAAATGTCAGCTAGCAAAATTTACACCATTAAAAAAACAAAAATTAAAAAAAAAAAAAAAAAAAAAAATTAATTTTTTTTTTTTTTTATTTGTCCCTATTTTTGTGGACATACCCTCTGGCTTACTACTAATGGAAAAGCCGATATTGCCCAGCATGTCTAACATGTCAAAATATACAAATCATTGTTGTGTTTTTTGTAAAACGAGAAAGCTTTACATAAGCCATATAAATTAGTCTGTCAATATTTCTTGCTACAGGATTTCATTTATCAAGATTGCTCACATTTCTTTAAATCAGACCTAAGGCTAAAATTACGACTTCAGAATTTTAATGTACACACTGAATTAGATTGGCCATGAAGGTAAAAGACTCCTTTTTATTTAAATGAAAACAATTCCTCAGAGACAAGCAGGAGAATGTCTTAAAGTCATGGAAATAAATGTCAAATTGATAATTTAGATGCTGCATTTAAAATCTTTCTTGTAATGTTATCTCTTTTTTTTGGTTTCAGATTCTTGTGTGGTGGTTTTACACTAAAGTGTCTTTGCACAACGGTACCACAGGGCATGGAGGACGTAACAGCGTCAACAGTAATACCCATGCATCAAAGCATGCCTGTTCGAGTCTGTGTGACGAGATTGTCGTATTGTGGCGCTTGGCAGCACTCAATCCTGCCCTTTCCCCAGCAGAACGCAGCATGCTTTGTACTCAACTTAAGGAATGGCATCTACGCACTATTGAGAAGGTAAACTACTTTGTATTTTTAAGCATCAAATATTTATGTTAATCCAAGGTCTTATTGTAAGCTTTTGTATAAGTTTGAAAATATCTAGTAAACTTAAACAGTTTAATGTGTATGGCACAACATTCTTATTATAGAAAATCTCCGATAAGGTGTTTTCTTAGAAAGTGATTTTCAACTGGAATACAGCTGAATCTAAAACTGAACTTGATTCAGAATGTGTTAAAAAGTGCTAATCTGAGTAGTATTTAATAATATAAATCATTAATTAAAACACACACAAATATACATTGTTAAACGTACAAGATTTCTTTTAAAATTTTACGTAGATATGTTGAATGTCTTTGATTGAAGTCCCTTTTCAAATACTGAAATTGTATTATGTTGCTAACATAGTAAGGATAGTTGATGCGAAATATACAAGCTTTTGCTAAGCCTCTCTGCTATCAAACGACAACCCGGCCTTCTCGTGGTGCTCCCTGTTACTACTAATCGGGCTCTGTCGACCTTTGGGACTGGCGCTCCCTCGGGTATATCCAGCCTTTACAGCTTCCATGGATCGCCGTATCCATTCCAAACAGCCCTTTTCAGGGCTAAAAAACATCAGTTGCCTAAATGTGCAAACTTTGCTTCAAACTGAGAAGCAAGCCCTGCTCGCAAGAAGCATTTACGATAGAGACATTGATATTTGTTGTGTGTCGGAATTGAGAATGCCTAAGATGGAATTACTAAGATCTTAGTCCCACACCAGAATAGTTCTATACAACTTTTCTACAGCGGCCCATCTAACGGTTCTGGACTCGCTGGGGTCGGCTTTGCTCTCAGTCATAAAGCCGCAAGGGCAGTCTTAGCCTGGAAACCGATAAATTCACGATTAGCCTACCTTCGCGTCAAAAGCCGTCCTTTAAATGTATCCTTATTATCGATCTATGCACCCACAAATGCTAATCATCTGGCGACAATTGAAGAATTCTATCATCAGCTAGAGGATGAACTGTCGTTAATTCCCAGGAAGGACTTCCTGATCGTAGCGGGTGACTTTAATGCCCAAGTTGGTGGAAACAGGAGGCAAGGTAGAGTAACTGGCGGCTTCACTCCACATACAAGCACCTGTCAGAATGGCGAACGTCTCCTTGAACTAGCTAGTCATAATAGGCTCATGCTTGCTAATACGTTCTTTTGCCATAAGAAGCGGCATCTTCAAACATGTGTAAGCCCTGATGGGGCAACGAGAAATCAAATCGATTATATTCTAATCAAGCAGAAATGGAGCAAATCGATTACTGACTGCAGGTCCTTCTGGGGTCTCAGTGTTGTTACTGATCATGCCTTGGTGGCTGCCAAATTCCGTCTTAAATTCCAAAACAGGATGCGTAAACATGCCCCAAAACGCCCGAATATTCTCAGCCTCCATGATCCCAAGATAAGAGACCACTTTATGAAAACCTTTGAGAATGAAACATTAAAAACGGATATTTTACCACAATCTGTCGACGAATCTTGGTCGCTCCTTCGAAAACAATTGCAAGTTACGGTTAACCAATGCCTTCCACCATTTGTACCTCAGTTTAATGACTGGATCTCACTTGATACTATCCAGCTTTCCCAACAAAGAAAGTTAGCTCTTGCAAGCGATAATCATCCCTTGGCTGCTCAACTTGCCCGTGATGTTAAAAGAAGTGCTAGACAGGATAAAGAGATCTTTTTTAATCGGTTAGCCACAGAAATGGAAACAGCTCAACATCACGGTGATTACAGAAAATTCTTCAGATTGGTCAAGGTTACTTCTGGGAATTGTTCGTCCCCTTTCAGCCAGTGTATCACGGATAAAAACGGCCACGTGATTATGGATGTTGAAGCTAGACTGGCTAGGTGGCGTGAGTATTTTGAAGAGCTGTTAAACCGTCCTCAACCTGCGGCTCCCGTCACAGGAAACGCTAATGCTCCTATTCATCAGCCTTATGACGTCAGCGATCTGCCACCATCCAAGTCTGAAATTGCGGCGGTCATCCAAAAACTGAAAAATTGCAAGGCCCCTGGTGATGACTGTCTCAGCGCTGAAATTTTTAGAGCGGGTGGTGTTCATGTGATCAATGCTTTAGAACGTGTTTTTGGTCTAATTTGGGAGAAAGAACAAATTCCAAGGGATTGGGAAGCTGCCTTACTCCTCCCCTTATATAAAAAAGGTGCTAAAACAGAATGCAAGAACTACCGAGGAATTTCTCTGATTAACTTGGCGTATAAGATTCTTGAGGCCATAATACTGAATCGCATTAAAGATGGACGCCATCAACGAACCAGTGAAAACCAGGCGGGTTTTAGGCTAGGCAGGGGGTGTATTGACCATATTAGTGCTCTAAGACATCTACTTGAACTGCGTCACGAGTTCAGGCAACCTACCTTCATTGCCTTTCTTGACTTTGCCGCTGCCTTCGATAGCATTCATAAGGAAAGTCTGTGGAAGCTGCTGCATCAGGACAGAATCCCTAACAAGCTGTGTGGCATCATAACGGCTCTCTATCGTCATACTTTCTGCAAAGTAAAAGCTTATAATGAAGAAAGTGACCCTTTTATTGTGAACTCCGGAGTCAGACAGGGTGGTATTCTGTCTCCAACCTTATTCAACATCGGAATTGATGCCATTTTGTCGAAAGTGCTTGATAATCAGCCGGGAGGCGTCATTATCTTCCCTAATAACTTTCTTCTGACTGATCTGACTTTCGCCGATGACATTGCCCTTATCGCAGATTCATTAGTTTCACTGCAAGGTATGGTGGATAGAGTCGCTAAAGAAGCTGCTAGTCTGGGCTTAGTCCTTAGTAGCAAAAAATCCAAGCTTTTGATGTGCTGCAACCAAGTTGACGGCCAAGCCATCCACATTCAAAATGAGCCAATTGAAACTGTTGACCACTTCACCTACCTTTGCAGCAACATTACGGGCAATGGGGATGTGTCTTTAGAAATAAGTGCTAGAATCCAAAAGGCAACTATTGCCTGGTACTCTCTCAAGGAATTTTGGGCTAGGAAAGACATTCGCCTGAACACTAAAGTCCGCATTTACAAGGCCGTTATCCTACCAATGTTATTATACGGTTGTGAAACCTGGCCCATAAAGGTCGCTCACCAACAAAATCTGGACCTTTTCCACAATCGTTGTTTGCGTCGTCTTACCAAAATCAAGTACACTGAAAAAATCACTAATGCGGAAATTCGCCGTAGATGTGATTTCAAGGAAAATCTATCTTCCATTGTCGAACTCAGACGATGGCATTGGCTGGGCCATACGTTGAGAATGCCAGCAGGTCGTATCGCAAGAATCTCCCTGCTTGCAGAGCCGGGTCCGGGCTGGAAGCGGCCAAAAGGAGGTGTTCGTCTAACAACTATACGTCACTTCAAGCGGAAGGCCGAAAATTTTATCTTACGCCCATTCAACCTTAGCCGTAAGACATTCAACTGCGAGTGGCTACATCACCTGACAACCGTCGCTCATGACCGAAGACAATGGCGTCGGATTTCCATGGAAGTCGCCTATACCCACGATGGGTGATGAGGCGTTAAGTAAGTAAGTAAGCTAACATTACCATTCATTGTATTAGTGTTCATTTTACATGTTAAAAACTCTTGTTGTGTATTAACAGCAGTTTCCTTCAAAGCAGAATTCATTGGGACATCACAAATTATATAAAAATAGATACAATAAAGGCTTGTTGTACATTAAGATACACAGATAATAGAAAATAATAAAATTCATATTTTTTGCAACATTTTCTTAATCTTTAGAAATTAATATGCTGCTGTTTCATTTAAGTTGAAATTTGAACTTTAATATTGAACACTAACAGAAACTAGAAAGGTTCATTAAAAAGATAACTTGTTAATAAAAAATCATGAAACAATGTAAAATCAATCTAAAATTAATATCAACATTTTAGCTTTTTTTATTGATAAATGTTATTAAGTACATGTATAGGGAAAAAAATAAACAAAATTCACGTTGATAGCAGAACAAGCTTCTGTCTGTTTTGGGATCACAAAGGATTTAGAATAAACTAAGTTATGTAATAATTCAGATTTCTTTCTTCATTCTTGATCAGTTAAATCCATCCTATTAAATCCTAATGTAAATTTATTCTTGATCATTTAAATCCTATCCTATTAAATCCTAATGTAAATGTATTTAAATTTAAATAAATTTACATTATTTATTTCATTTTAAAGCAACCTCTATTTTTCACAATTCCAAGGGGAATTGTGAAATTCAAGTTACTAAAACAAGTAATCCATGTTCACTGTAATGCATATGTTTAAAACAGAAATTCCTTATTTTTTCTTTATTAGGTAAATAACTTCACTCCATCTCTCCTCTATCATCTTAACATCTGATTCATTAATCTCAAAGCACTCTCACTCTTTAGGATTCTTTGCATAAACTGTCAGTTTCCTATTTAAAGTTTACACAATAATTCATTCATCCTATCATGTAATAGTTAAAAAATAAAATAAAAATTTGCATACTAATAAGAGTTTATGGGAAATGGTATAGCTTATTAGAAACAGAACAGACAGGCAAGAATATCATGTGCTGAAAGTAGTAAATTGAAAACAATATCATTTGATTCATGATAACATTATCGCGTGCTTGAGTACTCAACATACTTTATATTAGTATACAATTAGTATAGTAGTTGTTTGATCGTTGAAATTCTTTTTTTTTTAATTAGTTCACATAATCTTTTAAAACCATTTTTAAATAGTTGATTCTAATTCAAGGTTCTGAGTTAGTAAAAAGATCAAAAGAAGCTGAAGTTACACAATATGGTAAAGTTAATTTTTTTTTTAAAAGTAGTTTAAAATTGGTAAACAAAAATCAGCCGTTGAATTTATTGCTGAAACTTTACATCTAACTTCTACATCAAAAATTTAATAATTTTTGTGGGATGAAATATTTCACTTGAAATAGTTCCCAAAAATATGTGACTTTATGGATAAATAAGAAATGGCATTTTGACAGGCAGTTGTAATCATTGAGCTTTTATTTTTTTTTTTAAATGAGGAAATGAGTAATGATCATCAGAATTGTCATTACTTGTGATGCTGAGATCTTGAATACTTAGTCCAGGAACATTGAAACATTTAATGACTAAGAGCCAATGTAGAACATAAGGGCAAGAGATTCTTTTTTGTAAATTTTTGAAAGTATTTGAGATGTAATTGTTGCATAGCTGTAATAGATAGGTAATATAAACTTCTTTTGTATTCGGTTTGTTAATTTCATTACTCATAGTTTATTAATTTGTAATTATCTTTTCGTTTTGTTTTAGGTTTGTAAAACCAGGGGTGGTGGTGTTAATGGTGGTTCCGGTGGTGTTAGAAAAGCCGACATTGAAGTATTTCCAGGGTTCAAGCCCGCTGTTGAGGCATGCCTCATAGATTGGAATGACTATACTATCTCTGGAGTGACCTATGTCGAGGGAAGCTCTAGTAAATATTACTATCCTTATGCAACTCTAAGAGCACAGGAGTCCCATTGCCGTGATGTAAATTCAAGTGTTACGGTGCTCAATTGCGATCACCCTACTGGCCCTTCAAAGCGTTGTCGTTCGGTTGACTTCTCCTGTGACCGTCGCACCACATTCTCTCCAATGGTGAGGGAGGCAGTGCGAATCTTTGGTATGGGTGCTCCACCACCTTTACCATCAAAAGGCGATAGCAATCGAAGCTCAGTGAGCAGTGAAGGCTTTTGTGAAAATGAAGGGCCTGAACTGGCCAGCAGGGATTCAGACTCAATGGATGAGGTTGATCCTAAGCCTCATCGGAATAAGGAATGTGTTGAGTGCAGGACTGTATCTGAACTGTCAGGACAGCTGGCTGACAAAATATCTCCAGCATGTGGCTATAAGGGTGAAAGCAGCCACAAGGTTAAGCTTGCTGCGGAAGACCCCTGCAACTTAACTGATAAGGAAAAACTGTCACCAGATGAACTGGACTTGGATTCAGACTGGTCAAGTGCACCTGAAACTGCTCGCAAGAAAACCTCAAGAGCCAATGATGATCACAAGGAGACTCCAACAAAGTTTGAACACTCTGAATCTCAACAGTCAAGTGATGAATATCAGGTTTATTTCTACAGTGCCAAGTCAAAAGGCAGCAATTCGGATCGACCCAAAGATAAGAAGCAAGATGATGGTACAATCTTTGCAGGAATTAAAAAAATGGATGATTCATGGGAGGTGAGTTACAAACATTGTAAATTTAAGGAAAATTTTTTAACTACAATAAAATAATTTAAATCATGCAATCACAGTTGCATCTAATTTCGATTAAAATTTGAACATTAATGCAACGTTTCTGGGTTCGACTAACAAGAAATCTAAAAATGTTGCATACATATTTAAAATTTTAATGTGTTTTAACTTTTAATCGAAAATAGGTGCAAATGTGGTTGGATGATTTTGAATATATTTTATTGCACATAAAAGTATTTTATAATTAATTGGTAAGTTCTAAAAAAAAGAAATCACTACTTAAATAGATAAAAACAATGATTTTAGAGTATTTAGTGTATTTTTCTTATTTTTTTTTATTTTTTTTAATCATAAATACCAGAATTTGGGAACCGAAGAGAGGCTTTAAGGCTGCTTAAGACGTGCCATTTGAGTAGGATATATCGATGGCAATGTCAGGGTGGATTGCCAGTGAATAAAAAGCTTGTTTTACACATTCCATATCGCCTTCCATCACACAGAAAATTTACACTTCTCAATTGTCATCATACCTACGTTTTATTTACGAAACAAATGGCATTGATTTATATAAAAATCATTTATTCAATACATCGATTAGGCAAAAGAATGTTTTCAATTATCATAATTAAAATAAAAAAATATTCATTTCTTTTCATCTTTTTGTATTTTTTTGTTTTCAGTTTCGATATTTCTTGTTAAATCTCGACCAACAACGACATGTTTTCTAGATTCCAATCGCTCTTCGATTCAAATTTTCAGGCCGAAATTCTGTAATGATTTTGGTTTATAATGTAGCGTTTTCTGGAAGCATCCACGAAAACATTTTTGTAATCTGTAATTTCCAATAAATAGATACAAATCGATTGGACTTCAAGTTCAAGGAGCGTTAGTGTAAGATGGCTCCTTAGAGAAGGCATGCCCTCTCTTTGAAATTAGAACATGTTCTAAAAGGGTTAATGTGCTTTCCATCCCGCCATGGCGCGCAGATTGCCTGTGAAATGTTACATGTAAAGCAGCCATTGATTAAATCCTCCAAAAATGCTTGGCTGCCGTTTTATTTCAGTTGTGATGCCATGATGTAGTAAACATCAGGATGTCAGGTAGATTTAACAAAAGAACAGATTATGTCATTTAAAATCTTATTTCACATCCTTAATTACATTTGCTAATTAATGTATTTATAGGGAGTACATATTAGCAAAAATCATTATAAGTGTAAGCTGGAGTGATTTTCATTTCTGTAACAACTGCATTTCTTGTATATGAAATGGCTAAATGTATGTTACTGATGTATCCAGTTATTAGGAATCATTAGAACTTCACTTTTTAAAACAAATATTTTATTTAATGAAAAGTTGTTTCGTTGCAACTCAATGGTCTTTTCACCAATTTTGAAAATTTCAACATCTTGAAGCTTCATAAATTTTTAATGTCACTTACATATTAAAATATATACATATTTTTTTTAAAATTTTGTAGTTTCTGAAAACTGCTTCTCTTATCAATTTTGAAACAGTTAATGGTTTAATTTTATAATATTTATAGTCAATTAATAAGTAATTAAAACTAAAGTTCCATAGAGGCATCATCTGATGAGTGATTACTGGCAGACTTCTAAAAGGTTGAAGAATTTCAAGAAAGCTATTATATTGACTATATTCTTTGTCATGGTGCTTTTCTTATTATTAAATAACTTTTTTATAAAAAGCACAAAAACTTTTCTACCAACCAGATATTCAAATCCACATTGAAACCAAAAATTATATTGAATCAATTTGTTCATAGAAATTTATTGCAGAAATTTATGAAGAAAAGAAAAAAATTTTAGGATGCACATGAATAAACAAAGGTTCTCTCACCCTGAGCTACCATGTCGGGAATCTGAGACAGCTGTTTCAGCCTTATTAGGCTTCTTCAGTCAGATTTACTCTTGATGGTAGCTCAAAGTGCGAGACAGAGGTAATCATTCTGGCTCCCTGGAATGGCCACTCTAACAAAATCAAGCACCAACAATAACTCACTGTGCACCACACAGCCTCAAATTCTTTGTCTCAGCACTGTTGGGCACTAAAGAATTTTAAGAAAGGATATAGAACCCAAAAAATATACAATTAATGTAAATAAAAAGCATAACGTGTATCAAAAATTGTGAAGAAAAGAAAAATTTTTTAGAATGGACATTTATGTTTATAGAATTATGTGCTCAATTACAAACCAAAATTAGGAAGTCCTTTTTTTTTTTTTTTAACCATATACTTAAAAAGAGCAATTTTTGTAAGCAGAGAGTAGCATTGAGTGTGCCCATATTAAATTTGGCATATTAATTTTGTGAAAGTTTATTGTATTATGAATTCTTGAAACTTACTGCTTTTAACATTTTTCAGATTCTTTTTGCAAGAGCTGAGGCTTTGCATGCCCATGGTCATACTCGAGAAGCCTGCAAATTGGGAGTTAAGTTGGCTGAAGAATTGCTTGCCAATCCACCAAATTTAATGATTGAACTACCTCCACCTCCTACCAAAGGAAAAAGGAAGAAGGTATTTATTTTGTTATTTACTAGAAACTTGTAAATAGTTTTTTTTTTTTTTTTTATTCAGCTTTTTTATTTCTTTATTGCAAAGTATAGGCTCAGAATATCACATTCACTCAAAAAAAAAACTGAAACACTTTAATAATTATTAAAAAAATTTACATAAGTTAAGTTTACTTTTAGAGATTTTTGGAAGAGAAACAACAATTCAGAATGATTTTTCATAAGAACCGAAGCATAGATGACCCCAATCGATGCTTTCTATTCCTGCAACCTCTAACATTTGTTTTATGCATATCTGAGCAGTGAAAAGCAGTGTTTGGAGACTGATTTCTGCAAAATCTACTATTTTAGACAACTTTTGAAAGTTTTTTTCTGTCACCGTGACTTCTTGACTTCCCATTATAGAAGACACTAGAAGATCCATTGCATCCATAGAGAAAGGTCATAGATTCTATTATGTGATGGAGGTCATGGATGCATATTTATTTTACTGTTGTCTGAGTTATCAGTTTCAGGAAACAATACCTTCTGAAAAAAGCTTGAATTAGGTCACAGAAATAAGTACTCACTTCGGCCAACGATTGCCGGTTTTAGCTCTGCAGATCCTAAGCCAACGACAGAAGGAATCCACTTGAACTGGTCTCCAAGTTCAGTTAATGAGTCTTGCTGAGCTCCAGGGCTGGAACATGAGGACAAAGTGTGAATTATTTAAATACATTAATTTTAAATTTGTTTGATTAATGTTTGGATTTTAAAGGTAGTGTTTATTTGATAATTTCCTTCAATTAGTTTAAGTTTTACACGTTGCTTATCTTAAAAAGTTTTTCTTTTGCTTAAGTTCTCCTGAAAAAATTAAATCAAATCATTAAAAACATTAAATATCAACATTAGAGTTGTAACTTAATTTTTGCAGCCAAATTTAGCTTAATAATTTTAATTTTGTTTTTCTTCAAAAATTGAAAGTGCTTCATTTTTTTTTTGATAACTTAATAAGAAAATAATAAAATAAAATTTCAAGAGAAAGAACAATTTATCCTCATCAGAAATCCTACTTTAATTTCGCGTTATTAAAGAATGGTAAATGAAACATTTAAATTGGTTAAATTCATAAATAGTTCTATATAAGAAAAACTTGCATTTTCATTTGGAAGAAAATGCATTAATAATGTGAATTATAGTTCATCTCCTTTAATTCAAAATTGATTTTTAAATATTTCTTTTCTGTAACAGAATTTTTTATTTCCTTCAGTAACATATAGATTATCTTGTTTTTTTTTTTGTTTTGTTTTTTTATTTCCAAGCCTACATTGATTTTTGAATCACTTTGTTTTTGTATTTTTCTTCTTTGTTTTTGTTTTTTTCTTCTTGTTTCTATCCAGAAAGTGAATCCAGCTAGTCACCAAATCAGCTGTTTAGCAAGTGCCACTCTGGCAAAGGCAGCATTCCTTTGCACAGTTTTAGCAGAAAATCCAGAACATTTTTACTTGGCTTTTAAGATGGGCATGTATGGCCTGGAAATGGCACGTCCACCAGCTTCAACCAAGGCACTGGAGGTAATATTCTTACATAGTATTCATTATATTCATTCCTTTAACTAACAGTATGTGCATATTTATATGTAAAAATAAATGGCTGCTTATAAATCCAGGAATTCCATTAATAATTTGAAAAATTAAAAGAATGTGAATTCATAATAGAAATGTCTTGAATTCAAGTTTCAAAGGAAATCAATTAAAAATAATGGTGTCAAAATGGATGTTGAGAAGAATCGAGCATTATTTGGAAACATTAATGACCAATGTTGTCATAAAATATGAGTACTTTATCAGATTAGACTTACCAATTATAATGTTGCTAGAGCAAATAAAAACAATACTTTTTAGCAGAAACATAGCTGTTAATCAGATTTTCACATATAATAAAGAAAAAAAAATAAACCACTATTGATTAGATGGAGGAAGAATTCTTAATGATATTCATCTTCTATATTTTAAACTTGTATACAGACATTCCAGTCAAAATAATACAACGACTGCCATTGTTTCATAAGTAGCTTTACTGTTCTGCTTGGTATTATGATCAAAAGTTCATCCATTTGCACAAGGAACATGATCTGCAACACTTCAGGAAGCCATAATTGTGAAGGAACAGCTGAAGAGT
>JAFIDM010051391.1:0-30186 GCA_023159025.1 Thereuonema tuberculata | reverse complement strand
TTAATATAATATACATTGGACCCCTTATGCCAATATTATGTAATTCTTGTAATAAAATATTGTGGTCAAGACTATCAAAAGCTTTTTTAAGGTCTATATAGATTATTAAAATATAGTTACTATTATTTAGATTTTTATTTATAATTTCATTTAGATTGTCTAATAATAATGTAGCACTCTTATTTTGCTGATATGCATACTGGTTTTTATTTATTAACTGATATTTTTCTAAGAATTTATATATTGAAATTGTAAAATAAATTTCTGCAATTTTTGGGAGATCTGAGAGAATTAATATTGGTCTGTAATTAGTTATGTCAATATAATTTCATTTTTGTAAATAGGAATTAATTTGGACACTTTCCACTTAACAGGATAAACACCTTTAGTAATAATATTATCAATTAGAATAGTCAAAATTTGTGGAATTTCATACATAAATTTTTTAATATCCTTTACCTTAAAGTTATCAAGACCTACAGAGTTCTTATTTTTCATATTTCATTATATTATTCGTGTAAATATTTTTGTACCAAATATTATAAGTGGACGCTACTATTTTATGCCTCTATTCTTCCCACTCGTTAACCTCCACTCTTTGTTTTATTTCTTTAATTACATTTTTATTATCAATCCTAAAATTCTACTCCATCCACTCATCTGATAGACCTATACTACTTAAACATTTTGAAATTTCATCTCTCCATTTGTTTCTCATTCCATTTATTCTATCATTTCCCATTGGAATCCAACATTGTTTTGGAAACTTATAATCTTCCATCTCAAAAGTCTTCCTAATATAATTTACAGCTTTTTTCAATTCAAGGGTAAACATTTCTTCAAAACCAATTTCCATTCTCAAAATACAATTTGGAGTATTCCAATTTAATCCTAAAAGAATTTTGATATATTTTCTTGGTATGATATCAAGTCACATCTGATCACAAAAATTAAACACTAGTATATTTAATGCACATTAAACCTTCTTACGTATTTAAAAATTAAACATTAAAAAAAAAAAACATTAAATCACTCTTTAAAGTTTCTATGAATTTAATTTAATAAAAAATTTCTGTGATTTCAAATCACATCTGAATTTAAAAACCGAAAAAAAAAAGACGAGTGTTGCCAAATAACCACGTGTTCAGCGTTTCGCTTTTCAGTCAGAAAAGTTTTAATTTCCACAATAACAGTGAAATAGTATGCTATTTACTTACCGTTGAAAGAATTGTAGGTTGAAAATCTTTTCGTGTGAAAGCTTTAATCCATTTTTTCTTCATATCTTCGTCAGATATGCACTCACATTCGTAGATCCGAAGATATGCCTTTTGTAGATCCGAAGGGGCAACGAGAGACGATACAAATATATCACTATTTCAAGTAATAAATAAGCAACAAACAAAAAAATACTTGTTTCAATAAATTTGCCAAATATAAATAAATATAAAACACTGTATTTTAGATCTGATAAGATGATTTTGAAACAAATGCAGCTGCACTTTCAAAAACTTCACAAAAATGGCTGTCAGTCAGCATAGCCGGACAAACCGAGGAATTCTACAGTCTTGAATCTAGCACCTCATCCCAATACGTCAGAGGGGCTGTGACGTCAGAGCGCTCTGGCCTGATTTCAAGAGGGTCGTGCTCAGAGTGGCAGGCTTCAGTCACAATTCGTCGCAGATGGCTCGGGATGACGAATAGTAATGGGTTAGATGTCGGTTCGTAGCTCTTTTTGTACAAGATATTGTTTTTGAGTTCGTACCCCTGCTTGTCAGGTTGTTGTGCCGTTTGCAGAGTTTCGATGCTTCGGAGTAGGGAAGGATCTTTGCGCTGCTCGGCTGTGATATCGACTGCTTCCTTCAGGAACTGGATTGCATTGACTGAGTTGGCTTGTTGCTCTGCTGTTTTGACGGGATATCTGGATAGACAGTTGGCGTCTAGGTGCTTTACTCCGGATTTGTACATAATGTGCATGTTGTATTCTTGTAGTCGGAGCGACCATCTTGCCAATCTTCCTGTAAGGTCTTTGAGGTTAACCAACCAACACAGAGCATGGTGATCTGTCACAACGGTGAATTCATTTCCATATAAGTAAGGACGAAATTTGGCGACGTACCACACGACTGCTAGGCATTCTTTGTACGTAGTTGCATAGTTTTCTTCCGGTTTGGTCAAAGTCCTACTTGCATACGCTACTGCATGTTGTTTATCGTCAATAATTTGTACTAATACTGCGCCAATGTCATAGTTAGAAGCATCCGTGTGGAGTTGAATAGGAGCTGCTTCATCAAAGTGAGCCAGGACTGGTTGAGTGATGAGGGCTTGCTTCAGCTTGTCAAATGCTCTCTGTTGTGCTTCGGTCCAGGTAAAAGGTTGCGTTTTCTTCATTAGGATGGATAGTGGCCATACAATCATAGCAAAGTTAGGGATAAATCACCGGTAATATGAACATAGTCTGTAGAAACTTCTAACTTGCTTCTGATTGATGGGTGGACAGAATTTTTGACTGTTGCCACTGTGTCTGGGTTCGAGCGGATCCCATCACGACTAATGATATGTCCCAGCACTGTCACTTCACGAGCAGCGAAGGTGCACTTCTTAGGATTCTTAGGATTTCAATTTGGCGGCCTTAAGGCATCCGAGGAGTCGTTGCAGGTACTCTTTGAAGTCACATGAGTAAATGATGATGTCATCCAAATAACAGAGACAGATTGACCACTTCAATCCATGTAAGGTATTATTGACTAATCTCTCGAATGTTGCGGGCGCATTACATAATCCGAACGGCATGACATTAAATTCGTATAGTCCATCGGGTGTTACAAATGCGGTTTTCTCACGATCCTTCTCATCTACTTTAATTTGCCAATAGCCGGTTCGGAGATCAATGGTGGAGAAATAGCTGGAATGAGCACATGAATCCAGAAGTGAATCTATCTTAGGCACTGGGTACACATCCTTTTTTGTGAGAGCATTTAACTTTCTATAGTCGACACAGAACCTCCAGGTACCATCATTCATCTTTACAACAGGTAAAGCTCCAGGTAAGCTCCAGGGGCTGTGTGAATGTCGAATTACACCTTTGTCTAGCATCTCTGTGACTTTATCTTGAATCAGCTTCCTTTCCTTAAGTGACACCCTGTAAGCCTTTTGCTTGATTGGTCGGCTATCAACAGTATCAATAGTGTGTTTCGGGGCTTCTTCCGGTATTATAGCGGGATTTGGCGGCTCAAATACTGTCTGGTGTTGTCTCAGTAGCTGCAAGATCTGTTTTGCTTGGGCCGGGAGCAGATTCTTATCCAACAGCGCTTCCAAATGAACTTCAGAGATGAGTGGCTTCTCTAAGTGGCTTTGTTTTTCTGTGGAGGCTGTGGATGAGGCTACAACTGACGTCACGAAATCTGGTTATATTATTTGAAACGTGGCTATATGGGAATTAGCGGTAATTGAAACTTTAGATTTGGTGAAGTTTGTAATCCAAATGTTCGCTGTGTTATTATTGATATCACACACTGTTGCCGGAATACGCAATTCACTGGACAAATGATGTTTTCGTAAGGGCTCCACAAGGATAAGTCCATCAGTTAAGTTTCACATGTTGCAGCGATCTTAATGGCTAACAATGGCGGGATAACTGTTGTTCGTGCAGCTGAGAGATAATGAGGAGCCATTATTTTTCTGTCTGTTGGCTGTTTTAACTGAAGCACATTTTTCTCACAGTCAAGGATTGCTCTCGTCGCTTGTAAGAAATCCCATCCTAGGATTACATCCAAACTGCAATTTTCTACGACTAGAAATTCAAATGCTATGATGGTGGCACCGAATTCCAGTTGTGGCCGTTGTTTTTCCCAGGACGGATAGGCGTTGACCTGAAACAGCTCGAAACCGGGTAAGTTGGAAGTTATCATTAACTTTCCTCTTTTCTTCCGAAATGTTTCAGAGATGAGACTTACGGCTGCTCCTAAGTCTACTAAAACCTGGGTTGGTTTATCATCGATGCACACTGTGATTATATTACTTTTCAGTTCAGTTTTAGCGTTCGCGACAAATCTGCCAACATAATCAGCTGTCGCAGCAGCTAGTTTTCCGAAGGTGCGGGTGACTGCCTACGGGTGTTTCGGGCTGTCTGCGGCTTGTAGGATGTCGTGTTCTGTGGCTGCCTGTACGGCATGGGATGGCGTCTACCGTTAGCTGGGGGTGTGGATCTGCTTCGCCGGGAGTAGGTAGGGCGGACATTTTGTTGATAAGCAGGTGCCTGATAGATGGGTGTGTGTTGAGTTCTCTGGCGGGGTTGGTACTGGTAGTTTTGAGCTGATCTGTCTGCATATTGGTGGGTGCGGCAATGTTTAATCACGTGCCCTACTCGATGGCAGTAGAAGCAAATCGGCTTGTCCTGAGCCGTTCGCCATTCTTCCGGCCGTCTACGGGTATAGCCTTGGATTGGACGTTGCTGTTGGTTGCTTCTTGCGGGAATTGGCTGCATCATGGCGGCGGTGAGAGAAGCTGTCGTTTGTGGCGATGGATTGGTGGTGACTGCATTAACCACGAGCCGCTGGATTTGGGCTTGGAGGGCTGCAATTTGTTGTTGCAAGTTTTGGATGGCGTCGTTTTGTGATGTCGCCGAGGGATAGGGTGATGGCTGTAAGGCGATGGAGATGACATTAGGTAGTCGCTTAAATGTTTTGACGTCACCTAGTCTGCTTTGGAGCATCCGCTCAATTCGCCAGCATTCCTCCAGGAATGTGGCCGTGTCCGCGTCTCTGGTTGCCAAAAGTAGAGTGTAGACTTCTTCAGCAACTCCCTTCATCAAATGCTGAAGTTTTTCCTCGTCTGTCATTTGCGGATTGGCGGCTCTGCACAAATCGAGGACGTATTGTGGGTACTGCTCACAGGATTCGTCGGCGGTTTGTGCTCTTTGGTCCAGTTCCTTTTTTGCCTGTTTAGAACAATCGTATAGGGTGATGAAAGTGGCCGTAAATTGCTCTTCGAACTCTGGCCATGTAGACTTCGTTGTCTCATCGTTCTCGAACCATTTCTTGGCCGTGCCTGCGAGTGGAAAGTAGACGTTGGTCAGCTGTGATGGTTTGTCCCATCCATTAAATCTGGCGATCCGACCGTAGTCTTTGAGCCACCTGACTGGATCTTCATCCGATCGGGCGTAGAAAGTTATTGGCTCTCGAAATCGATGGGGTGTCACCGGCGTAGCTGCAATACTGGCATATGTAGCTGTCGAGACATCAGGCATGTTTGGTTCAGCTGGGGGTAAACCACGAAGTCTCCGGCTGTAGCGAGTTGGTATGGCCAGCACAAGGCTGACTTCCTGTTGGCTGGCAATGGTTGTTAGCTGCGTTGGAACTGGAGTCGGGTTTCTCGGCACCAAAATATGGGGCGATTTCGTTGGTGTCCTGGTTCGTGCAATAAGGTAGAACAATACTGATGCTGGATCTGAACGGGTTCTTTTTTTATTGATGGAGAGCTAGGGTTTTTATGGTTTTATTTACAGTGATTGCTGATTGGCTGGAGGGCTTTAACAGATGATTGGAAGGTTTAAATAATAACTGAAATTAACAGAAGGATTTAAATTAGGGTGCATGATGGGAGCCCTTCCAGCTGTTGGGTTTTAAAAGTAAACAAAACAAAAATAACCGTTAACGGTTGGAATTTGAAATTATACAAGTGATTTTGATTAGATAAATAAATGAATAAGTTAAAATATAACGCACAGGATAAATAAATAAAAATAAATATAAATATAAATGCAAAAACTCATCACAATATTCAAAACTAACGTTTTCATTTTCAAATTTATTTTTTTTATTTTATTTAAAAATATTTAAACATATTTACATAATATAATACAAACTCATGTTTAATTAATCCACAATCCACTCCAATTGGCAATTTTTTCAAGTCCTACCATGTCTCTTTCATCTTTCGTTTTTTCACATTAAAAAAATTACATGATTTCAATCTTCTAATTTATTCAACCTGACCTGCAACATCTTTTTCCTTTATTTAACCAACTATTTAATCTATAAGAGTTACAAATATTATCAAATCGGATTTTCATATTTCATTGCAACAGGAGTGAATTGTGTTCTTATATAAATACATGGCACCTTCAATTTTTACATCTAATTTACAATAATAACTATAAAAATTTGATTTCTGAATTTAATTAAAATTACATTGCTTATCTCAAATAATTTCTGTATAACTGTTTTTTAACATTCAAGTCAATCATTACCTTTCCTTATCTTATCTAATTCTAACCCCAACCCTAATTCATTAAATATTTTCTCAATAATTTAAATTTTCTCACCTTTAAATAATTACGTCTCTTTCCCTTCTTTGCACAATCTACCATATTTTCTAAAATAATTTTGGTAATCTCTCTCCAGTGTATTGTCTAATTTTAATTAATTAATTTATAGATCTTTTAATATAACCAATTCTCAATGGATGTAGACCTAATCCGGTTTCAATACCGGAAATCTTTCCATATTAAACTGCAGCTTAATAAATACATTTTATATATTTTCCACCTTTTTTTAATTTTCCGCCCATCTACTTCCATACCATAACAAATGACATTTTAACCATACTATTAAATATGGTTTAATAGTACAGTCGAACCTCGATATAAGGTCACCCCTTGGGACCTCGCGAAAATGATCTTATAAGCGGAATGACCTTATAACCGATTCATACGCATTTGTCAATAAATAAGCATTGTAAAATTTAATATGTACAAAAATATCAGTTTATTAGGTTATAATTTTTTAATTTAGTTGAACCAATTAAAATTAATGGAATCGGGAAGAAATTATTTTTAAAAAATTTTAATTCGGAATAAAGTTGTATACAAATAATACTAGTATCCTCAAGCAAAGTACTGATGTACAACTGACCTTACTTAAAATAATCCATAATACAGGACTATCGCGATTTTGGTTTCATCTTTTGTGCAATGTTTTCTAAGTTTTATAGTTTCTGAAAATGTTCTTCAGCTCCCTCATGGCTCGTAAAAAAAATGTCTTACTACATTTAATGCTCTGAGCGCTTCTGCTTGGGTCACCGCTTCACTTTCGGTATCACTGTCGTTATCCTCACTATCTAATGCATTGGAATCTAAAACATGCGAAACAATTTCGGAAAAATCGAAGCTTGAGAAGTGGTAGCAATTTCATCATCAATTATCACGTATTCACTTTCCACTTCTATAGCACAGCTGCATTTCTGAGATCTTGTATTAACACAACTAAAGGAATAATGTCTTCATTATCTTCATCTGATATTTCATCCCAACTATTTGTAGAAAATTGAAAACCAGCATGTCGAAAGCAATTTGAAATGCATGTGACAGCAAGCTCCAACTTTTATGAATATGAAAAATTGCATCTAACACAGACATTAATAGAGTTATAAATAGAGACATAAAAAAATTAATAGAGTTCAATGAATTAAATGGCAGAAGGTTACTATATGTTTGTTAGTATAAACAATAAGTAGGATGAGATATAATAGTCATGTTTTCAATTTGTTATTTGTCTGTCTGTTATTTTAAATTTAAAGGAAAGGAGATGGTTATGGAAAACTATTTATTTTACAGTCATAACTGGATAGATACTCATCTGAAATAATTATTTTCAGTGCTAGTTGCCTAGCAATATAATGTTACAAATAATACTAAGTCTAAATGTTCTTCCGATGTACAGTTTGAACATAATGTTTAAAAACATAAAAAAAGAGAAAAGATAGGGGTAATGGAATAGTGATGCGAATATGGAATATCACAAACTAATGCTGCATAAGTTCACAAACATAATGTTCTATTTCACATCCAGGACATTTATCATTTCTCACATACCATGGACTGCACCCATATTTCCCCTCTGACATCTTCAGAACTCTTTTTATCTCCTTTTTGCATTTTTGTCTTCAGGCTGATGACGCATGCCTTATAGCGTCTTCATCGCTGGAATCTCACAGTCCCGCAGTATCAGTATCACTGAAATACTTAGATTCGGCCTTCTTACTCTCTTTGAGTGTTTTACGTGCGCTCTTCAACCTACCACAGAGATTGGCAGAGATTATATTCAGAGTGAATACTTTTCCATTGAGTTAAATTTCTAGACTCTTTTATTTGGCGAAGAAGTGAGGATCTGTGCTCAGCCTTGGGGCGACCACGAAATATTGTCTTCATCTTCTGTAACAGTGATGGCGATATGTCTTATAGAAAAACAGTGTTTGAGGCTGTAGAAGGTCCTGAAAAATATGTTAATGGCTATTTATAGTTTAGGCTATTTATCAGGTTTCTAAAATCATGGTAGACTTTTTGGAGATGTGTTGCTGCCCTAAATCTGTCCTTTTCTCCCCAACAATTTGGAACCATTGAAGTATTATGTAAGCATTCATGGGACGAGGGGGTTCATGCTTTGCTTATGTTTGCTGGCAAGAGGGAGGGGAGATCAGAGCGATGCTTACGTTTCAAGCAATTTTTCCCCTCAATATTTCATGTGTATTTCAGTATTTCAGTAATATTTAGTGTCAATGATTCGACAAATCTTATGTAAGCATAAGATCTAAAAATGTGCTTACGTAATACTTAAACGGCCTCTTAGTCTTATAATAGTGTTACCAAAACAATGATTCTAAAAAAATTAAAATTAAAATGTCGGTCGGATACACACGGCTATTTAAAAAAAGCTTATACAAATTAAAATATATATAAGACCCATCGGTTTCGCCTTGCCAGCAAGGCTTTGGCAAGTGCTGGTCAAGGCGAAACTGATAGTGATCATGTACTGTGTAACAAATTTTAAGCATTATTCATTCCGTCACACAACAAAAACTAAAAACTTTTATTCCGTCACACAACAAGCAAATAACTTATTACAAGAATATTACCCAAAAATATCACATGAAACAAGACATGAAAGTGAGTGAAAAAGACATCATCTCATCTCAGATTCAATGCTCTACAACGGATATATACAAACGATTTATAAATATACAACAATGAAGAATGCTATTCTATAAACAAACATCAAATTATTGAAATAAAAAAGTAAAGATTTTGCTTAAAAATCGTCAAACACTTTAGACATTATCTACATATTTTCTTCATTTAAAATACTGAAATTCGAAATAGAATATTCACAATTTAACAACACTTATTGCTCCAAATTTTGGGGAATGCCCTAAAAGAATAGGTTCGTCAAAATTAGGCAATATTAACGGAAGTAAAACAAATGCCCCATTTTTGAAATATTCTGAAATTTTTGAAAAACTTAAGATTGCAAAAGATGTTCTAAGCTCATTTTTTAAAAGCCATGACTTCCGCAATAGCCCACATATAATTTGAATGACTAAGCCAACTTTTGTTAAAATAAAATAAAATAAAAATTTTATTTACCAGTTTCAACAATAACAATAACAATAACGAATGTCCAACAGCAATACCAATAATCCTGTCTGGGCAACAATGAGGGCACGTGCATCGTCATTATTCCCTACTTTGATTATTGAGAGAGCGGCGACACAGCGGAAATTATATAAAAACCGAGGTTTTACAAACTCTCTGATAAATTTTGACGCATGAACTTCATGCATTTCAGTGTAAACTTCATTTATGTGGGAAAGAAAATCTCAATACACTGATATTAATTGTGTAAATGCGATCTGTCGTGGTGAAGTGGAGAAAATAGTAAGAGCGCCATCTTTAAACATGGGCATGAAGTTACGACTGACGTGTTCTAACGCTGCACTGTGATTGGTTATTTCAAATTACAAATTTACAAAGACACGTATATTTTTTTGCCTATTAACAGGATGATTAGCCGAGTTAAATGAATATAATTAGTTTCATTTCAATATAATGAAAACTAAAAGATAGTGAATTAAAGTTAAAGCATCATGTTCTTTTTTCTTCGTCGAGATACTCGCTTGACTAGAAAGATTCCATGGCTGTTAAAAAAATAATGAGTTTATGTTTTGTTATATTACAAAGTAGCAGGACAGACAAGAAGGGCCTTGCAAATAAAAGAACGAGGTTTATGTCGAAGTATATAATATTAATTTTTACTTAGTTTTAATTATATTTAAATTTAAATTGATTGCATTAAATTATTTTAATTAACTCAATTATTGAAAATACAAAGTTTGAAGTTATGTGATTATTTGAGTTAACATATTTTCTGTAATATCAGTTACTAAATTTTAATTTACTTTTCATATCTAACATATCATTTAGATCTGCTCAGTAGTCTTTCATACCCTTTACATATTAATAAATAGAAAAAGTGCTAAGATTGTAGAAAAAAATTACACTATATGGATATACGACACAAAATAAAATACACCTGACATTTCATAATTCCCTAATTTTTTCTACTATGTGGTAAACTTACTCTTCTATTAAGAGAGCATCATTAGAAATTCAGAAGAAGCTATCGACTGAATTTCAATTCTTTGAAATGTTATGAATTCTGCGGCTTTTCAATTTTTTCAGTACCAATTTCTTGTCCGTAATGTTTTTCAGATTGTAAGAAATATCTCAAAATTGATAAAAAATGTAAATGCTTTTTAGCCTTTAAATTTAAATTTAATTTACTGCAACTTCTTTCATTAAGTAATGTAATATTTCTATTCAAGGATTCGATAAACTACAAACTATTTTGCTATCCGTAAATGAAATAAAACCAACTCTATTTCGGATGAGCCTGTGAAATAGTGAAGTTATTCAGAACGGCAGCTGATTATTTGAATTTATCCTTGCGCAGTTACTGTTCATTTGACCAAACCTTTTTTCGGTATCCGAATGGAATACATTCTTAAAATGTAGTTGAAGAATTCAGAAAATAGTGTAAAAACACTAAATCCAACAAATAAACCCAGATTGCCACCAATATCTGATAAAAGTGCAACAACATTGTATGAAAAAGTTTCTCTTATAATATCTAAATAATTATCTTTAATACTAATTTCAATAAGCGAGATGCTTGCAGTCTGTAATTTATTCAGACTGACTGCAGATATTGTATAGCTGGTTTCTTCACAATATTGAGGAACCTGGCAAATAGAACCATTGCCATACAACCAATAAATTTCTAGTAGTAATCTAAAGGCCTTTTCAAAGCTTGCAGGATTAGAGCAGTAAGATAGTGTAGAGTTCTTAAAGAATGGCAATCTGTAAAACAAAAATAAGAATTTAAATAAATTTTAGTGAAGAGAAAGTTAAATTATGTTGATTTATTAGGAAATTATAAGCTTTAACTAAGAACCTACGAATATATTAGCTGAGAACTTGTTAACTCAAAGAAATTTTTCAATAAATATCCTTTAAAAAACACGTACTCTTTGTAATTAGAAGATCATAATACAATTCACAAAGTGACATCTAAAAACAATGTAATAAATAGTAAAAAAGATACAATAAGAACTTCGCGAGACTATTGTTTGTAATGTAAGACTATAAACAATTGCCACGCTGGGATTGTTGTATATGAAGTTCTCCAGCTCTTGTTGTAAAAGTGGATTGTTGGAGAGACTCTCGGTAACTTGGAAATACGGAGCTTTGTGTTGTGATGCGTTGGTAAAAAGAAGAAAAATGGCGATTAAAAAGAACGAGACGATATGGCACAACTTTATGGAAGTAGAAAATATATTCTGCTTCTAATAACTATGAGTATCCTTATTTATGTAAATATAGAGTTGTGCAGCTGAGATTACAATTGAATTATTTAAAATGAACTTAAGAAATGCTTTACTTTAATAAAATTCTAATCTGTTCTTTATTGTATTTTCTTATTCCATCGATAGTAGGAATAGAAAAGATGAACCAGTACAAACATGTTCGAAGTAGTGTCAACAAACTTCATGAGTATTTGACTGAATCGTGAAACGTGGAATCATCGATTCAACAGCGGAACGGATGCAGATAATAGGGTTATCCAAACATAGATGTTTGGAGGTAACTTTTAAGAAGAATATAAATTAAGTGACTGTTAATTATTGTAATACACAGGACACTAGGGTTATTTAATACATTCTACAATTAAAACCTGGAAGACATAAAAGAATTTATCGTCAACGAAGCTTGATATTTTAAAGAGAGATAATCGTCATTGGGAATACGAAACTTGAATGTTTTACCAAAGAAATACATGCAAGAATACAAAGTACTTAATGCGGTCAATTTGGATATTAACTTTTAATAAAAGGAACTTTTAAAAGTTAACTATAGGAATAAAGGATTATATAAGCTACGCTAGATTATCACATAAGGTGATTAACCATTTTGAACATTGATATACGGTGATTAACCATTATCACGATCAGTAGATATAGTAATATCCTTGCAGTAGGTGAAAAACCAATTATATTACACATAAGGTGTCAAAGCATTTAGACATTTATTTGTGTAAAGAACTTAGAGTCCTAATAGTGTTAATGTATGATACAAGTGAACTATAAAGAACTTTAGTGCAATTTATCCGCCATACAATGATTATTACTCTGATAAACCAATATATACATAGTAACTATTATATTACTCTTACAAACAAAAATAAAAAAGAAAGTGTTGAAGTAACGTTTTGTCTTTGTTTACAGATATATTGTAGAAAACTGTTCAGTGAATTATAGGTTTTTTTGTATGATGGAGGTATTTATTATAAATGTAGTTGACATTGATGAATTTTGGAACCATTGGTTTCGTGTGATAGTTAATGTAAAATAAAAGCATTTTTTGCATTCTTATTAATTGGGAAACCTAGCAATTTAAAAATATATATTTAATTCCTCATTCCTTTGGCAAATTAAAATGAATAATTTATTTTCTTCGTAAACTTATAAAAAGCATTATTAGATCTGGATTCACTTACTTGCAAGAAACTCTTTGGTTTATTTCGTTATCAACACAGTTTTCCCAGGTCTCATTAACATTCTCGTTAGATACACAAGGATTTTTGGGAGAAGCAGTAGAAATGAACTAGAGAAAGGCAAATGACGAAAATAATTTCAATAAAAGCAAAGTCTTATTTCGCAAAATTCTGTAACATTTGAAAATACTGTGTAACAAATAAGTAAATATCAAAACTTTCGAATTAAAAGCAATTGGCTTAAAATTATTGTAATAAATGGTTGTTAATCAAATTTTGACAACTCTACATCTTCCAGTATTAGTAATTTCATGAAATTTAAAGCTTCTTTGGAAAAATTATCGTGCCGTGAAAAAGTTCTAACAAAACAAAATGAAAAACCAAGAGCAGCACCAAAATAAATAAATTGCCTTTCTGATTCGATTAACGGGAAGGAATCGGGAACGGCTGTTGTTGTTGTTTTTTTGTTCTTCGGGGGTAACTGCCAGGTGCGACGGTGGTCTTCATATAGGATCTTGCCTTTCTAAGTCTCATCGGGGAAGGCGGAGATCGGGCTGATGACTCCCTTGTAGGACGAAACGGCCGTTCCCGATTCCTTCCCGATAATCAAATCAGAAAGGCAATTTATTTATTCTGGTGCTGCTCTTGGTTTTTCATTTTGTTTTGTTTAAAGCTTCTTTAATGGCTAAATCTTGGTTTATAGACACTACAGTTTTATTGTATTTACCAACGAAATTACCTAAAAACACCTGGAAAACTGCTGAAATAATTAATCTAATAATCATTCTAAGTCATAATTAGATCTACATAGAAAATAAAATACAGTCAAAATTCGGGAATATATGTAAACACAATAATAATTTTGTTTTAAACCGTCCATTTATAATTTTTGTCCTTATTTCTTTTTTAAGTTCGGATATTTTAGTTAGTTTTTTAAATATTAACGGATTAAGTTGATTGTATAATTTTTGATATAATTCTCTATTTGTTTCTTAGGCCGTAGTTTTTTTGCTTTTTTTTTTTTGGGGGGGGGGGGTTGAAAATAATATAATTGTTAAATTTTCTTCTTATATGTGTAGTGGTTTCCAAATTATTAATTTATTGAATTATAGGAAATTATGGGAAATGGGTTTTAATAATAATATTATACATTATTTTTTTCATGAAATAGTATTATGTTGTAAATTATTTAAGTGTTTGTATTTTCTAAAAATGAGATTTACAAACAAATTCTTCTTAACTAACATCTTAAATAACTACTTTAATAACAAAAAACGTGATAAATTACACGAAGACATTTCGTAGTCCTAACCGGCCTACTTTCTCAAAGCCTTTTACATCACGGGAACAGAGACCATCTCTCTTCTTCCCAAAATTAAAAAATAATAAATTACAGACTAGAAAATTTAGAATTCCATACTAACAAACAAAAACGTGAATAAGTACTAATAATAATGTCCACATCTCTGATCTTTGTCCAAAATATGTCCGAATTTAAATTGAAGAGAACGATTTAAAAGAAAACAGCGATTAAACAAAGGACAGTGATTCGGACGTATTTTGAACAAAGATCAGAGATGTGGACATTAGTTTGCTTCACGTTGTTGTTTGTTAGTATGGAATTCTAATTTTTCTAGATTGTAATTTATTATTTTTAATTTTGGGAAGAAGAGAAATGGTCTCTTCCCGTAATGTAAAAGGCTTTGAGAAAGTAGGCCGGTTAGGCCAACGAAATGTCTTCGTGTAATTTATGGAGTTTTTTTGGTTATTAAAGAAGTTATTATAAGATGAGATTTACAAGTTTGTTATTTTTTTTGTGTGATATTTTTCATTTCTGTGGTGTTTAGATGATTCCAACAATCAACACCATAATTACGTACACAGTCAATAAATTCTTTATAGATGCAGATTTTCAGCTTTAAAGGAATCAAATATTGTAATATCTATGATCTATTCTACTTCCCAACTTTAATCCCATAAAAGTACCCATAGCAGCAGTAAAAGCCGGAAGTCTGTCTACTGATATAATAAATGTTGTAGATCCTTTGGTTCCACAAATAGGATTTCAAAATCAATATTCAAAGACAACAAGGTATTGACAATCACACAGAATGTATACTGACACTTCTCTCACATTTCGCATTGAAAAGATTTCTATAAATCTACAAAAAAATATAAAAGAGACTTCTACTATGAAGAACCAGCATCTCTAGCAAAATTGGCAAATAAGGACACTTTTGTTAGCATCCACTCAAGTTATTAGCAAGTTATTTTTAGTGGATGCTAATGTGATAGTAATTATGAATGGTTTCATGAACTGTTGATGTTGAGAGAATGACAGAGCATACTCAATATTTAATAACAATGATATTATAAACATTAATTTACCTTTCTAATTCCAATTTGTAACAATGTTTTATGGCCTGGTAAAATATTAATTCCCTGTTTGAAATAAGGCAGATGTCTTAAACCAAAGCTTGTATTATGAGGAAAAATCTAGAAAACAAGACATTATATTTATGATAGATTTTGCAAATTGAAGACCTTGTCTTTTCATAATATTCATTTTATTTTAAATTTTATACATAAAATTTACATGACAGTGAAATTTCAAAAGGCAATGTAAATTACCTTGTAGGCAAATTTGTCCTTGGTTGAATTATATATAGATGATACAATTCTGATGTGCAACTTAAAAAATTTATTGATTGTAGTTTCATCTATACAACGAAAGAATAATCATATGATTTCAGGATTACATGTAAGTATAATGAGATAAGATTATGAGGTAAGACTTGCATCATCTCAAAGTCTCAATTTCATTTTCTGAAATGCGTTTGGATTCACATTCAGGAATGAAATTCATGTATAATCAGAGATATATTAAATATTATCTGAATTTATATTATATTTTAAACACATTAAAACATTTACTATTTAAAATACTACGAGGATTGCAAAATGAATATTGATACAGGAAAACGAAATCATAACTGGCAGCATCAGGAGTTTACAAATTGAACAATTACAAAGCTTTTAATAAGAAATTTCCTGATATGCAAGAACTCTAATTTTATAATGTAAACTTAAAATGCAATGGGTGAGACCAAGTTGTAAACACAATGACATCCTGGTACAGCTGTTTCACGCTAATATGGCGATATTACTGCCAGGAGCAGTCATCAGTACACAAGCAGGTCTCGATATACGGGCCTAAATGAGAAAAACGTCGGAACAAATATGTGGAACCCGCAAAAGTTAAAACAAACAATAAAAACTCACCGAAAGGACACGCAGCCTCTATGAATTTTTTTAGCGCATAAAAAAAAGAAAGCCCAGGCAAACATCAACTAATATAATTGGCTAAGTTCGTCTGTCTGGAATTCGATATGATTAAGCTTTTAAGATAGATCCAAGGTTATCAATGGTACCATTGAATCAAGGGTACTCAAATTGGATGAAATATTAGTTCATTTTGTCATTCCATGTTGTTTCCATGAAATTATAGCCTTGGGAAATGACGTAGACAACTGAAATTCTAACAAACATACGTTCAAAACCAAATAATTTTGTTACCACTGCACCAATTTTAATGAAATTTGGCTTACTTATTCAGTTTTTTACACTGATTTTGAAACCCAAAACCATTTTTGCCGTAGAAACTTCGTTCACAAGTTAGCATAGTATTTAGATTACAAAGGTGAGTTTTAACTGTCTTTCGGCGTTATGGGTCATTCATGGACAAACTTTAGATATGGTTGGTTTTTATTTACCAGAGCCTGTTTTTAGTCGTAGACAGTTATATGGTGCTACTTCTCGAGCACGTCGTGCTTGCGACGTCAAAATCAAAATTCTTGACCGAATAGATCAAAGACATCTGATAGAAGGATCTGATGCTGTTTTTAGAAAAATGTAGTTTAAAGGAAGATATTTACTTTGTAGTTGATAGTTGATAATAAAATGACTTTTCAGATTTTTTTTGCTGCTAATTATTAATAATAACAATGGGTGAAACCAAGTTGTATACAAATTCATAGAGGCCGCATATAGCGGCACATGAATTTTCTCGCCATTTGTCCTTTCGGCGAGTTTTTATTGTTTGTTTTAACTTTTGCGGGTTCCACATTTGTTCCGACGTAAACTGCAAAATATAATAATTTACATATTTCAACAACAACACATCAGATTACCTTCTACATTTTTAAGAAATCATTTATTCAAAGTCCACCATTGCTATGTCAAATGTAAACAATATTAGAATATTTGTTAAGTTTTTGGTAGTAGAAATGTCAAATTATCGCTACTTAAATTTGTAGCTATTGCACTTATATACTATCAGGAATCATTTGAATGACTTTTCTTGAAATAAAACACATGAAAATGTATGATTGTTACTTACTGCTCTTTACTTCACTGTTCAAATTTTTTCTCTAACATAAAAAAACATTCTTTTTACACAACGCCATCTAGTGACGAAAGACTTCCCCAGAAACGCTCTACAAAAAGCTTATGCTACTTACCATATCACCCACCTTGAAATTATTTTATTTCAATTAAAGGTTTATTTGGATTTTGCATCGAAAAATTGCATTGTAAAATTGGGCGTTTGTATAGTCCTGATTCAGTCATTACTGTCAAGCACTCGCACTACACCGTCTGCTCCTGGAGGAATCTTCTCAACTCTACCAAGAGGCCAGATCATCGGTGAAATGTGTTCATCTTTTATTAAGACGAGATCACTTTATGTCATGTGGGTTCCCTTTCCACTTACTTCTTTGTTGTAATTGTTGATTATAGTCCACCGATCATCTTTTCCTATAATGTTGAAACATTCTTTGGTCAATCTGCCATCTAGACAATATGTTTTGGTTATGATTACGTACACTTGGCTCAGTAATGGAAGTTAATGGCTGTCCAATGAGAAAATGACAAGGAGTAAGCATTTGCTTGTCATGAGGGTCTGATGATAAAAACACATAATGGACGTGAATTGAGACACGCCTCTATCTGAGTTAGTACTGTGTATAATTCCTCGAAAGTGAGAATGGTTTAACCAATAACACGGCAGAGATGAGTCTTCATTGATTTTATTCCAGCCTCCCAAAGACCTCCAAAAAGAGGAGCTTTTGGAGGAATGAAAACCCACTTGATTCCTTCTTCACTTAAAAAATATTGTTGTTTGATGATCTTGATTCTGTTATAGTTTTTGCAGTTCCTTTAATTTTATGTGCCATTATCAGAATGAAGCTCCCTACACTTTCCTCTTCTTGATATAAATTGACGCAATGCCGCTGTAAATGCTTCAGTTGCTAAATCACTTACTAATTCTAAATGAATTGCCTTTGATGCAAGACAAATAAAAATTGCAATATAAGCCTTTAATATTTTTCTTCCTCTGCCTTTTGTTGTTCGAACCTGAAATGGACATGTATAATCGACTCCTTTCTCACGAAATGTTTGATGACCTTCAATACGTTGCGTAGGAAGCTGTCCCATTGGCAGTTCCATTGTCTTTGCTTTGTCACAGAAACATTTAAGACATAATATCTAACATAATATCTAACATAATATCTAACAGCATTTTTCCCATCCACTATCTAAAACCTCTGACGCAAATGATCTAATAATAGTTCATTATCTGGATGAAGCAATCTGCGATGACTGTCTTTTATAATGAGTTCAGTGAGTCTGATGATTTGATAATAGTAGAGGATGCTTTGTGTCATAAGGTAATGATAATGTCGCAATCTTCCGCCCACCCTGATAAGACCATTGGAGTCAATAAACGGAGCCAAAGAATTAAATCCACTTGGTCTTTTACCATTGATTAAGTTGTCTATTAATTTAGCAAAATGTTCAGTTTGTGCCGTTTTTACCAGAGTCAGCAGAGCAGCATCCAACTCAGTTGTGTCACGTGTTGTTTAAGGCGCACGCCATCGAGTGCTCTCCCAAGCAAGCCACGGTTACGGGACAAAAGGGGGAAAGGTAAATAAGGGGGTGAATGAGGAGATTGGACGGGGAAATAAAGGGAGATGCCGTGGAACGCTAGCCTAGTGAAGGGAGTTCGCCGATGGCCCGCGCCTTCTCAAAGATGAAAGACAGATTGGCTTCGTAGAGTGAAAAAGAAGGCTTTATTGCGGTTACGGGGAAGGGAAAGATTGGAAAATACAAATGAAGGTAATCGGGAAGACTCACGGCGCCGGACTAGGCAGGGCACAGGCAGGTCTGGAGACGCTGGAGATTACCGGCGGTTTCCGGCGGAGGGACGTTCGCTGCTGTCGTCAATTCGTGGGCGTCAGCCGACTCTGGGAAACAGGAGGTCCAGATGCGAGCATGTACTCAGGACGCTCCGCTAGATTTCTTGTCGGAAACGACGCAGCGGGAATCCAGGATCGCACCAAGTATCCCGGTGCTCAGCTTTGGGATTATTCCGACCGCTGATCGGAGACTCACTGATCAGGAGGGCGGTGTGGTTCCGAGAAGCGAGGGAGATCGAGCAGGGATTTTGAACCTGTTCTCTGACAATCTCATCCGCCGAATGTCCTTGTTGACTTGTTTTTCCTCCCAAGAAGAGAGGTGTTGGTCGCCTCCGTCGCCTCTGGTCAAGAAGGGGTGGCATCCCTTAGGTAGTCCCAGTTGGCCTTTCCTTTTGTTTTCCCCCTATTGAGAGCTGAACTCTGATGCAATGCATAACAGAAGGAGAGGGAATTGGCTTTTAACATAGGAAACAATCAGTTTTCAAGGGATGGTTGCCTTTGTGTAGCGGCCATAAAAACACTTAGTGGTCACTCCTACAGTCGGGAAAACACAGTTTAATAGGCATAAGGGCGCCGTGTTGGCGGGGAATAAGGGAATGAGAACCTTTGCAGCACAAGGAGTTGATAGGAAGGCAGAAATGTAAAAATGATGGAAATATGTAGAGGAATATGTAAGCAAGAATCGAGATGTGAACGGAAGGAGGGGAGAGAAAGGGTTAGCGGAAGCGTCGAGGCACGAAGATCATTTGTTTGTCACATCTCCTTATTACAAGTTCTGGCATTAAATACAAATCGAAGACAATATGGTATGTCTTCGATTTGTCTTCGATTAATATGGTATCATATGTTTAACTTAGTTAAATTAGAATATTTGTTTAAAATAGAATGATTACTTGTTATAATCTACGAGACAAGTTTTATTTTTTTACTTCCTTCAATATTGCATCGTTGTGTAGGAATTTGACCATTGGGAAGGTTTATCTTGCAAATATGAAGGTCCATGCCACCATAATTTGCAATTTACTAATTGGCCAGCTTGAATACCGCCGGAAGCTACATCTGCTGGATTTAGTTTTGTAGGGACATGATGCCAGTGATGTGCAGGAAGTATTTTTTGAATAATCGCAACTCTGTTTTAAATGAAAGTTTTCCATCTCCTAGGCTCAGTCATGATCCACAGTTGAGTCACAGTAAGAGTCACAGTTGAGTCACACCAAGCAAAAATACCTTCTGAAGAAATCTGAAGAATAGATGAAATATGTTTAATGATTTTACATAGCAATACTGCTGCACAAAGTTCAAGTTTTGGTAATGAAATTTGCTTGATTGGTGCTACTCTTGTTTAGCATACAATAATTTAACCTTTACCTCACTATGATTGTTATTGAGTCGAATGTACACACTTGCACCATAAGCTGATTGTGAGGCATCACAAAATTCATGAATATGAATTGTTCTGTGTTATCATAAATGAATCTTGGAACTGCAATTTCATGTATTTTCGACAGCTCTGAACACCATTTAAACCATTCTTTGCAAAGATGATCTGGAACCTGTTCGTCCCAACCAATTTCTAATAGCCATAATTTTTGAATAACTATCTTGTCTTTCACAATTATTGGAGCCAACCAACCAAGTGGATCATACAGTTTCGATGTCTGTGATGAGATTGTGCGTTTACTTGTTTTTAATTCAGGAATTTAAACACCTGAAATGTACAGTAATCTTCTTTCGTGTTCCATCTCAATCCTAATGTCCTGACTTCATCATCAGAAGCAATGTTGAATGTTGATTTATTTTTATCTAGTTCTTTTGGAGGCTGATTCAGGACACTCGGATCATTTGAAGACCATTTACATAATTTAAAATCACCACGTTGTAAAATATTGAATATATTCTCACAAAGCTTATGCAGGGTGAAGTTCATTTTCTCGATTATAAGATTATCCACATAAAAATGATGACGAATGACTGATGCTAATTTTGGATCATCAGTACATTCCTCTTCACTAAGTTGATTAAGAGTATGAGTTGCAAGAAAGGGACTTGCTGACATTCCATATGTCATTGTATTGAGCTTGTATATCTTCATAGATTTACGAGATGTATCACGCAAAAGGATGCACTGCAAATGGCAATCATCATATTTCACTTAGATTTGACGATACATTTTTTGAATATCTGCAGTAATGGCATATCTGTTACTTCTGAAACAAATCAAAATGTCAAATATATCATCTTGGACCTTTGGTCCCACTAACTTGTCATTAAGAGATACACCATTTAAAGTTTTTGCTGAAGTATCAAAAACAACTCGTAGCTTTGTTGTAGTAATTTCTTCTCTAACGACACAATGATGTGGGAGAAAGTTCAATGATTTGTTATCACCTTGTTTTACTTCAGACATATGACCAAGAGCATATTCTTTCATAAATTCTTTATATGATTCGTAGTGTGACTGGGAGTTAATAATCGCTTTTCAACTGAGAAAAGTCTCCTTTTTTGCCATTTGAAATGAATCGCCAAGAGCATCACTGTTTTCCTTTTGTGGAAGTGAAACAATGTAACGACTCTCTTATCCCTTGAGTGGGTTGCCTTGAAGTGGTCTTCACAAAGTTTTTCTTCCTTTGACAAATGTTGAACTTGTGGAACCTCTTCTAAATTCCAAAACTTTTATAATTTTTTTTAAAACTATAATTCAGATCTTAAGTCCATAATTGTGATGTGTAAGCCAATGAAATTGTCACTAAAATTGGAGACTGATCCTGTTATCACCCATTCAAATTTTGTAGCTACTGCACAAGTCAAACCATTTGATGAATGCACTGTTTCACCTTGCACAATGTCAAAATAATAATCAGCACCAATGAGTATATACCTGTTGAGGTTTGTTGAATTGATCATCAGCAAGTTGTAAATGAGATACGAAAGTTCAGCCACTGACTTCAACTAACTGTTTTGGAATTAAACCTGTAATCTTTGCAAATATGAAAGCTGATACCTTAATCATAAAGTCTATGATACTTGATTGTATTTGTAAATTCACCATTCCTCTTATACTACCAATGGTTGAGTTACCAATTCCACTGATTTGAAAGCTTCCTGTACTTCTTTTTAACCCTAGACGTTGGACTGCTGCTTCTGTGATAAATGTGCCTTCATATCCACTGTCTAGTAATGCTCTACATTGTTCATAATTACCAAGGCCATCTTTTACTTGCAGTTTTAGCTAATGCAAGCAACACTTGTTTTAATTTCTAAGGATTTGCGAGATGAGTTGAAACAATTGTTGGATCACCCTTCTTAATTAACGTTGCCATCTGTACAGGCTTGTCGAAATGAAGAAGTGTATTGTGACTTTTTGACAATGTTTACATGATGATTTACACCTACAGTCACATACTGAGTTACCTCCACATAAGCAGTTCAAACCATATTGAATGATCTTTAAACAATCGATGCTCTCACCTTTGGCTGCATCTGTAGAAATTTTTTACATTTAAATAATTGATGTGATTCCTGACACTAACAATTCTGGTTTCATTTTGAGATCTTAAACCATGACTTGGCTTTGTATTATGTATCACTTTGTTTGAACCCACTTCAGTATTTTCTAGTGCTCAACATCTTTGATCTAAAAAGATATGAATATCCTCAAACGTTGGGAATGTGGTTCCATATAGTGACAATTCCCATTGTTTTCTGGATTCTTTGTCTAATCTTTCACTTGTTAAATACACCAATATATGATCCCATTGATTAACTGGTACATTCAGGACTTTGAGACACTCAAAACACTATTGGACGAATTCAAGGCAAAGCAGATTTCCATTGATATCCAGAAGCAAGCAGTAGCAAAGGCTGAAGTTAAATTAAATGAAGTTAAATTTAATTAAAGTGTGTGGTCCGAGTACAATATTCTCAGCATAAATATGAGAATATTGTACTCAGACAACACACTTTCTAAAGCTTTATACGTGTAATAATACCTTGCACCATTGGCATCAGAACGCTTGCTTCTACTGATTTTATAAACGACGCCACAGGAGTAATCCTTGATTTTAGGACTTTCCGTTGTTTCATCAACGCTTCCATGATAACGGATAATAACACTGATTAACGTTGAACTATCTATAAAAATTTTTCGCTGCACTGACTGTAGTATAAGCCTAATTCAATAGATGTCGGAAATAAGCTTTTATCCGCCTCGACGGACCAGAATTGTTATGATTACGATAATAGAAATGCCAAATTATCGCTACTTTAATTTGTAGCTATTACAATGTACTATTAAGAAATATTTGAATGATTTGCATTTACTTTTCTTGAAATAAAACACATGAAAAATATATGATTGATATTCACTGCTCTTTACTTCACTGTTCAAATTTTTTCTCTAACAAAAAAAAAAAAAAAAATTTTTACACAACGCCATCTAGTGACGAAAGACGTCCCCAGAAGCGCTTGAAGCGTCTAGTACTTATTAAATTATCTTCTAGAATTAATAGTGAATCTTTCTTAAGACGCCAAAGGGAAGAAAAAAACAAATGTATTTGCGGGGAATGGGAAAAACATTACAGAGATGTTAAATAATATAAATGCGCAGTGGAAAATTAAAACCAACAATTCATTTAAGTTAAATTTAACCTAAAATAAATTGATTAATCCATCAATATTTTCCCGTATTAGAAAAGGGATGTAAAAATAGCAAGACTTCTAATATCTCAATCAAAAAAAAATTTCACCCACCAACATTTCTAATAAACAGCTTGATTATCATATTGAGGGTGAAAGAGGGAGGCAAACAAAAATTAAAAGAAAAAATATAATTAAAAAAAAATTTAATAAAATGTAATAAAATATAATAACTTAATTAAATATAAAATATAAATAATAAATAAAAGCATAAGAGGCGCTGTCCAATTGCTTAGGATGGTGGAAGAACTTGTTTGACCAGTAAGTACTCTAATTATATATAAATAGGGTCACAAACTGAAAACAATAATAATTCAACTGATTCGGAGCTGAACTTGTGAATTTATTTGATTAAAGAATACAGTGAATATAGTAAGGTCGTCTTAAGTAATTGAATGATGGAAGAGTTCATTAGTAGAAGGACTCGTGCAGGTAGTTTGGGTAGTCTAAACTCCTCTAAATCTTGCATTAAAGATAGCAATGATTCAAGAAGCCAGCCGGATATATTTGCTACTAAAAGTAATATTGTAGTGATTTTTATAGTTATTGTATAGTTTTATCATAATTTTATTCTTTGTATTCTAGTTATTCCGTTTTTCTGTATTTTAATCTCTATTATTCAATTCCTTTGTAATTATCTGTTGATCTGTTTATTTTTGAATTTTAACGGTTGTGGCGGCTTTTAATTCACTTTTATTTAAATCACAACGGTTTAAAAACCCGTTGTGATCACATGGCATTTAAAGCGCCCAATCAATTTGTAAACGCCACAACCAATCGAAACACTTGTACATAGTCTATTTAATCACATGTAACCTGAAATAAAGTCAGAGTTGTTAGTTCTTGCTCGTTCAGTCCAGACGCAGCTTCAGTCTTTGCTTATTTACACTATGATTTTACCAGCTGAAAACACCCCACAATATAAGTAGATCTCCGCCTGAGAAAAGACCAAAAAGAAATAATGAAGCGGAGAGACAAATATCAGCGTTAGATTCAGAAGAGGCCATTAATAAGATAGCAAGGGAAAGGGAAGAAAATAAGCTGTGTACTAATTTCCAAGAAAATATATTAAAAGTTCTTCAAGAATTGAAGAAAGATATAGATGTAGTCAAAGAATTGAAGAAAGATATAGAAGCAGTCAAAGAAGAAACAAAGCTAATTAAAATAATAAAAGAAGAAAATGAACTCTTTAGAAGTAAAATGATGTATCTCGAGCAACAGATAAAGTCACTTAAGGAGGAAGAAACGAAGAAGGCGATAGAAAAAGAGAAACTGGAAAGAGAAATTAAAGATTTAAAAGAAAAGATGATTGAAATGGAAAATAGGGGAAGAACAAACAACGTAGTCTTCTATGGAATAAAGGAAGAAAATGAGGAAACATGGGAACAAACGGAAGAAAAAATGAAAGAAATATGTAGAAAGCCACTAGGAGTGGAAATCCAATCCATCGAAAGAGCACATCGATTAGGAAAAAGAAATACAAAGGACACTTTTAAGGTACGTCCGATTATTGTAAGATTCTATGACTGGAAGGAAAAAGAAAAAATTATAAGAAATACATCTAACCTTAAAGGTACGAAGATTTATTTGGATGAAGACTTTTCAGCAGAGACTAGAGCAATAACGAAACATTTCATAGAAATCATGTTACAAGAAAGGAGAAAAGGAAACTCAGCGAAAATTATTTTTAATAAGCTAAAGGTAAATGATAAAAATATGGTCATATGAAGAATGGATGAGAAAAGCTAAATCAAACGAAAGGGGGAGAGTAAATGAAATAGTTGTGAAGAAAAGTGAAGGAAAAGATTCAAAAACCGAGAAATCATAATTAACCAAGGTGAAGAAAGCTTAGAAGGTTATCAACAGAGGTTGCAAAAAACTAAAAAATTGTTAACAAGTTACAATAGTGAAGGGGAAGAAAGTAATTTACAACCAATGAATGGAAAAAAAGAAAAAGAATTCCAATAAGGAAAAAGTTAAAAATAACGTTCCAACGATAGTATCCTGGAATGTGAATAAGGATAATAGTGATCTAAGGAAAGTGTTAAATGACTTCGATGTAATAATTTTAATTGAAACATGGTTGTTAAAAGCTGAAAATATTGGTTTAAGTAATAGGTATGAATGGAGTCATAAATTAGCAGATAAACAAAATAAATTTGGAAGACCAAGTGGGGGCATTAGTTTAGGAATAAATAGGAGCAAGAGTAGTAAATTTGTGTCGCAAAAGATTTATGAGGATTGTATTATTGTAAATATTGTGAGTCGAAAAGACCCCTATAAGTTTATTTCAATTTATAAATAAAGATATAAATAGATTATTAAATAAAGTAAATGAAAATATTATAGAGGATTTATAAAATGATTTAAATGTAATTGTTCTAGGGGACATGAATGTGTGCGTAGGTAATTTAAATTGTAAATGTTTAAATTCTAATTTTGAGGACGAATTATTATTTGAAGATAGAAACTCTTTGGATAAGGTGTGTAATAAAGATGGAAAATTACTTATGGAATGGGCAAGAGAAAATAATTTAGAAATTTTAAATGGAAACTATGAAAATAATAAGTAAGAAACTGGACATATATTGGTAATACAGGATGCTCAGTGATCGACCTATGCTTTGTCAATGAAAAATTCTTACAAAATGATATTTATTTTGAAGTAGGGGATTGTTGAATATCAGACCCTCTGCCAATCTCAATAAGAAATAGGGTATGTAGAAAAAATATAGTTGCGAATGTAACAAAGAAATATATATGGGAAGTGAGTTTAATAGGGGAAAATATAAATGAATATAAACAGGTAATTTCAGAAAAATTAAACGATTTAAATTCTATTCATGAAATAAATGCATTTGATGAAACCTTTACAAAATTATTAAATGAGGGGGTACCGTACATAGTATAAGAGAAAAGAAAGAAAATATAAAAGAAAAGGGATAGGCGTGATAAAGAACTTAAAGATTTAAAAAAAAAAGGTAAAAGAACAGTTAAAAAATTTTAAGAGTGAAAATACAATAGAGGAAAGAAAAAAATTATATAGCATTGAAAAAACAATTTAAAAAAATGTGCAAAGAGAAAAAAGAATTATGGGAGGAAAACATAAAAGAAAATTTTGATAGGATTAATACGGGTAAGGAATTTTGGGACACGATTAAGAAATTCAGAGGTAAATTAAGAATGTGTGACTCTAAGAAATTAAGAAAAAAAAACGAAGTAGATGATGATGTATTGGAGGATCACTTTATCACATTATTGGAGTTGCGAAGACTGAGAAAAGTAATAAAATAGAAAAAGGGAAGGAAAAAGAAATTGAAAATAGGTTAGTGAAGATAGAAGAGGAAATAGAACTATTTAATGAAGAAGTCAATCTCACAGAATTAATGTCAGTTTTGAAATGCATAAAAAAAGAATAAAGCTGCGGGCCCTGATGGAATAAAAAATGATTATTTTAGGAATAGGCCTACAGAAGGGATTAAAGTATTTTTAACAATTTGTGTTGCATTTTTTACAAACAGCAGTGTATATTGTGGAAAATGAATTAGGATTATATCCATTAAGAATAGATTGTATTAAAAGGAGTATAGACTGTGTAACCAAAATTGTGAAACTTAACAAAGATAGATTACCAAAGATAATTTTAGAGAACATGTAGAAAATGCAAAGAATGGAAATAAATATAATTATATAGCAAAAATCATCCCCATTTACAAAAGTGGGAAAAAAACTTCGATAATCAACTACCGTCCTATATCAGTCTTACCTAACATCTCCAAAATCTTCGAATCACACATAACAAACACCATATACAATTTCATAGAAAAAAATAAAACCATAAACACTAACCAGTACGCCTATCAAAAAAATTCCAGTACCACAAACTTATTAGACGACTTCAACGAGTACATAAACACTAATTTAAACAAAAGCAAAATATTATCCATTGTATTTATAGACTTTAAAAAAGCCTTTGACTGCTTAAATCATGCCATACTGATAAAAGAATTAGAAAAACATGGCATTCGAGGTAGCGCACAAAAATTGATAAGTAACTATTTAAAAAATAGAAAATTCAAGGTATCCATTAAGAACAACCTAAGTAAGTTCTACAAATTAAAAACAGGAATCCCTCAAGGATCTAATCTTGGTCCGTTATTATTCTTAATTTATACGAATACAATATTCACGACACTCAAACACTCCAAAGCGTTTGCCTACGCAGACGACTTCATAATAATAAATGCTTCCGATGAAATGGAGACTATTCATCAAAGAACGCAGTACGACTTGGATCAAATTGTCAAGTGGACCCATGACTACAAAATGGAAATAAACCAAGCAAAAACAAAATTCATGGTAATCAAAACTAAAAACAAAAACATAAGCACCATACCAAGCTTAAAAATACACACATTTGAGTGTCTACACAAAGACAATGAACAAACCGTTAATTGTAGCTGTGAAGTATTGGAAAACATAAACAATTACAAATATCTTGGTATTCACATTGACAATAAATTTACATGGCATATTCACATAATCTCAATACTCAAAAAACTCAACACTTACATTTACATTTTCAACAAAATCAAAAATTCTTTTCCTTTAAAAGCAAAACTCTTAATTTATAAAGCTTTTGTTGACTCAACAATAAACTACGGCATAATTAACTGGATACATGCTAACAAGAACGAAATAGACTTAATAGACAAATCAATAGATAATATATTAAATCTAATCTTCCCTAATCTCAAGCAAATGTCACGCTCTGAAAAACTTGATATCCTAAAAAAGTACAAAATATTATATCCACGACAAAAAATAATATACACAATTACACTAAAGAACTATTTTACTCTTCTAAATAACACCGAATGCAAAACGCACTATCCAACCAGAAACAACTTCTATAATAAACCAAAATTTGAACAACCCCGAAATAACTACGGATTAAGATTAAAAAGTAAAACAATAGTAAACATATTTAATCAATTTGACAAAAATCTAACCAACCTAACAAATTTTAAAGACTTAAAAAGAAAACTCTTTAATTACATCACAGAAAACAAGATAAAATGGCTCAAATAAGTACATATCTTTAAAATCCAAACTCCAGAAAATATCTCGCTTTTGTACAGAACTTCTCTAGAACTTCCTTAAAAGCACCTACCTAACCAACTATAGCATTGGTTATAAAAAAACAAAAACAAACAAACAAAAAACAAACAGGAAGTTGTAGCGAGTAGTAATACTTAAATACTTATCCTCGTATTCTTGAACTTTTATGATATTAATGTATATCCGTACCATACGTAACTATTTTAAATTTACATTTAAATACATATCCTCTTATTCTTAACTTTTATAATATTAATGTATATCTGTAATATATGTAAATATTTCAATTACATTTAAATATATATCCTCTTATTCTTAAACTTTCATAATTTTAATGTATATCTGTAATATATATAAGTCTGAACATGCACATATGTGTATTTACGCTCCTGTGTGTGTATATTATACATATACACAGAGACATATACACATGTCTGCATCTTCATATTAGAGTGAATGTTCCTAAATATTTTGCATTTTATTGATTGTACTTTGTAGATATGTAGATTATATGTACATTGCATCATATTATCAACCATAAATTAATCAGATTGTAACTATTAAACTCCAGAACCTACTGACAGGGAAATTTCCCTAGTAGGACTGTAAAAACTCAAATTATATAAATAAATAAAAAAAAAAAAAAAAAAATAAATATAAAACAGATTGAAAAAATATTTAATGAAGTAGGATTAGGGATAGAATTGGAAAAGATAATGGATGATAAATATTGGATGGAATGTAAAACAATAAGTATTAAAAAATTAATAGAAATAAATATGCAATTATAATAAAATACAAAAATCGAAATTTAACAATTACTATGGTAAACTAGAGGTTCAAATTGAAGGGGCCAGTTATTTATGTAAAAACATGATCCACCCCTATTGGAGAGAAATATATATTAAAATTAGATGTGGTAGTATTTGGAAGTCGGGGAAATACTGGTTAAACAAAGATGAAAGAAATTGTAGATTAGGATGCAACAGACTAGAGGATTGGACCCATATAATTTTTAAATGTGAAAAAATGAAAGAAGAAAGAAAGGTGTTAGAAACGGAAGAAATCTCCAATAGGGGTGGATGGTGGTTACACAACTGAATCAAAACAGAATTAATAAGGAATTATGTAAATATATTAAAGTATTTTTAGAGAAAATAGAAAAGAAAGAATAAATAAGAGGGGTAAATAAATTTATATGGTAATATTGTTACTATTACTTATGTGGT
>JAFIDM010051390.1:15750-30193 GCA_023159025.1 Thereuonema tuberculata | reverse complement strand
TTTTTTTCCAGTTTTATCTTTTTTATTTATTATAGTTATTTTTGTTTTATCTTTTATTTAAAGATCTTTTCTAATCTTTAAAACCAATAATGAACCCTCCTGTAAAGGACTGCCTGTCGGAGTGTTGATGACTTTATTTTTCGCTTCGAACAGAAAAAATAACTTTCATCACTTCACAGCATCGAAGGAATTCATCACTTTGTTCATGAAGCATTGATGAGTCTTTGAAAAAAGATTTATGAACAAAAATTCAAAAAAGAGCCAAAATTTAAGCTTTTATTTACAATTGAAGGAGTTTTGTGATATTACATTATGGTTATCAAAATTCTCTGGCTGATAAGGCCAGGAAGTATTTATCTGTAAGACCACACTCATAGAATCATGGACAATAATTCAAGTTATTGTAACTTGATTGGTGCTGTTTCATTCTTTTATTAAGAGTTTGGTTGTATAACCAATATATTTCTTATTGCAGTCATTGCATGGGATGGCTGCAATAAGAAATATATTGTTTATACTACCCAAACTCTTAATAAAAGAATGAAAGAGCACCAATCCAATTACAATAACAAAGATGAATTTAAATCCATTTTATATTTCCACAGCAAAAATACAACCCATACCCCCAACTTTGACAATATTCAGATAATAGACCAAGCCCCTAGCACTTTCTCACTCACATTGAGAGTCTTGGCACATAGCCAACACACCTACCATTAACTATCAAATACGGTCATAAAAAACTATTTAAATGCATGTTATCAGAGCCAGCAGCACAGTTGAGAATAGCTTACAGGTTAGGCTGAAACGTCCTGATTTTAACCTTTTATCCATGACGAAAAATTACAATCCTGTAATTTGGATATATTATATAATTTCGGATACCTTCAGTTTGAACTTTGAAAAAACATTCCCAATCAAAATGAAATCTTCTAGTTAAAAGTAAAAAAAAAGTTACCAAAAGAAATTTTATAAAATCTTTTGGAAACCCAGATTAGTTAATGAATAAATTAAAATAAAATTGAATTCTATTAGCTGCTAATTGAATAATAGATATAATGAATTAGTTAAATATTATGTCTGAAAACTTTTACATATAATTATACACATTATTATTACTATTATGTTCGCTAATGTTCATGTAAAATAGAAAACTTGAACCGAGTCGAGCTACGACTTTGAATTTTACTAAATATAGTCATTAGACAAAGCAGAACAAATGATGGCCTTTCGAATCATAAGCTCATGTCTACCACTTCTAGTCAAAGCAGATAGCGCAATGTCTAAGACCATAAACGCCCTCATTCTGTTATAAACTGAACTCGGTCAACATGTCTGTGCTTGGTCAGCAAGGGGTACAGATGCCACATCATCGTCTGAGCCAAAATCGAGATCGACAGAGGTCCCAAGATTGCTTTGACATTGTTTTCCTCCATTAGATTCAAGTTCTGTTCGTGAGGGGCGTAGTGGAGTGCGCAGGGAATGGTTAAACGGATAAGAAGAGAAGATTCTAGACGTCGTACACAGACAACGCCGTGGGACAACGGTCATCTCGTAAGTGTGATGAACAGCACAATTCAGACTATCTTTGAAACCTCAGCGATGGACTGCCAGGCCGCATTAGTACATTGAACGAAAGGAACGGCGTGACGAATGGCACAATATCATGTTTCGGAAGAATCTCGCGTCTGTTTAGGCCAAAATTTTGGCCGCATCTGTATCCGCAAGCGAAGAGGAGAGAGGTGTCGGAAAGAGTCTATGCACCAGACATTTAGCACCGACACGAGACATTTTTATCTGATGTTGTTGGTGCAAATGAAGATACCCTCCTGACAACCATAAGGAGTGCGTAGTCCATACAACCATAAGGAGTGCCCATTACATCAACAATACTCTATGGCAATTCGCCCTTCCGTACTTCTAGCACTTTCCTGGGCCATACTTCAGCAGAACAATTCCACACCGAAAGTAGCAGAGACAACGTTCTATTTCTTCCGCAACAACAACGTTCCATTTCTGCCACCTTTAACTCTTGATAAATTTTGGACGTGTGTCAAATATTTCTGGATGATTGTTCTACAAGATACAAAAATCATAGCTGTAGCTCGACTCTTTTACGGTATTCTGTTTTTTATGAGCAGTGATATAAATTCAATATAATTTTATAAGGTGAATAGAAATTTAAGAATCACATATTATCTTCTCTTATATTCTATCTTCTCAAAAAGGTTTTTTACCTACCTTTGGAATTATGTTTTGGTCACTTGAATACAATTCTTTTAAAAAAAAAATGTTTTAAAATTTGTTCATCTTCGTAATCTATACTTCTTGAAATTTCTCAACTTCTTGAAAATGAAGAATCGAATAAGTACCAGTATAATTATAATATTTTAGTACAAATATTAAAGTCTTTAAAATTTTATAACAATTCTGATCATGTACAAAGAGATAGGATTACTGTATTCCTTTTTTAAAAGAAATTTTAAACAAATATTAATAATTACATTGAAATCAAAAATTATTGTCAAGGAAATAATTACGGCTTAAGATTGACTACAAAAGCTAGGAGTTGGGTATAACAAAGTTAATAATGAAATATCTAGTAATAAACAAACGTCGTAGATTGTGTCATGTTTAAGAAGATAAATAAATTTTCATTATTTATTATTTCCTTATTTTTTGGAAGTAATAAGGATAAATGATGCTCGTACTGCTTGATGTTGTCAGGTTGTAAGAAGTCGTAGGTTAAAAGAAATATCACTGAATGAATAATATTTTTTTTAATAGCGGAGGTGGGGATAATTGTAACAATTTTAATTTTTTCCCCCTGCTCGTTCTCACTGATTAAATAGAAAGGTTTCAATAAAAAGTTAAAGAATGCCACGACAGGCCAATGCAGGCCCAAGGGCTCGCGGGAGGTAAGGCTCCCGGTATTTCTTGACCAACAGGACTAGGTTGTGGTCGGGAGGTCAGCCCGACGTCCGCCCGCCTTTAACTCCCGGGAAAGAAAACCGGTACCCATTCTACAGAGGGATGAATACGCCCTAGGACCCGTTTGGAGGAGAATGGTGCGTGGAAAAATTCCCGGTCTCCGCCGAGACTGGGATTTGAACCCGCTACCTCCAACCAGCAGCCAAGCGCCCTTACCCACTCGGCTACCGGGCCCAGAAAGGTTTCAATAGTACTGTTTAATAGGCCCAGTCATTAGTTTTACAGAGGCACAGAATCACCCTTTCAACGAAAGCCGTTAATAAGCTATAAATCAAAAACTAAAGCTTTTTTTGTGCGACTTATGGAACTAAAAGAAATTAATATCTCTTGTAGCCACCATGGGCCGCAATAACGTCTTCTACACGATCCGTCATAGACATGTTGGATGTGCGTTTGGGGTCCATTCGGTTTCCAAACGGTACCAAAGTTCATCTGCTGTAGCTGTGGCTGGTCGGTCGTGTGCAAGTAGTTGTGCAATCATACACCGGACGTGTTCAGTAGGCGACATATCCGGTGAACGCGCAGGTTACAACGAAGTTGAACTGGGTGGCCATCCACGAATTGTTGTGTGCGACCTGCGGTTGTGCATTCCTGATGGTAAGTGGTTTCATGCAGGACCTGAAGAGAAGGGCCATCACGTCAAAGATGTAATGGTCGCAATTCAATGTACTGGGAATGCACATTAGACGAGAGTGGGTCTAGAAACCCTTACGTTAACACCGTACCAGTATGGCGATCCATAATGCAGGACTCACTCAGTCTTTTGCGTCGGTGCCTTCAGACATCGTTTTTCTGTTCTGCAGACACAAGCGGGATTCATTGGAAAAAAATGTTATATTTATTTCAAATTTTTAAATTTTACTTTCTAAAATTATGGATTCCCAATCATCTTAAAGTTATTAAAGTAAAGAAAATTATTAAAATTTCTAAATTGACATAGAAAAAGAAATCGTTATAATTATTAGTTAGTAATCACATAGCTGTTGTATTTTATTAAATACAATTGTAATTCTGATGATATTGTTATTATATTAAGATACTTTATTTTCGGAGGAATCTGTTTCAAAACATACCAAATAAATACTAAATGTTATTAGTTGTTTTATGTTTTTCTGATTATATTTACTTAACCAGCAAGTGAGTCAATCTTTTTATCATCTTTAATTAAATGTTTTAAAAATTCTATTTAAGCTATACTGAAATTCTGTAGTTTTAAAACATTTTAGAATTCTTCACTTTATGTGCTGCTTGAAATTAGATTCTGCCAGTACACTATTTTCGTATATATTCTAATTTTACTCCTAACGCCATTAACTTCTGAAAGCAAGTACTTAGATTAGTTACTAAGATGATATTTCTTAGTCTGATGTTTTCTTTCTATCATACAAATTCAAATACAGATTAAAAGAAGGAATTTTTAGGATTGATTCTAGCTGCATTTTTCTCTTTAAAATAAAGAAATTTAAATTTTTTTTTCCAGTTTTATCTTTTTTATTTATTATAGTTATTTTTGTTTAACCTTTAAAACCAATAATGAACCCTCCTGTAAAGGACTGCTTGTCGGAGTGTTGATGACTTCATTATTCGCTTCTAACAGAAAAAATAATTTTCATCACTTCACAGCATCGAAGGAATTCTTCACTTTGTTCATGAAGCATTAATGAGTTTTTGAAAAAAGGATTTTGAATAAAAATTCAAAAAAGAGCCAAAATTTATGCTTTTATTTACAATTGAAGGAGTTTAGTGATATTAAAATTTTTTTTTTCCAGTTTTATCTTTGTTATTTATTATAGTTATTTTTTTTAAATTTTTTTTAAAGATCTTTTCTAATCTTTAAAACTAATAATAAGCCTTCCTGTAAAGGACTGCTTGTCGGAGTGTTGATGACTTCATTATTCGCTTCTAACATAAAAAATAACTTTCATCACTTCACAGCATCGACAGAATTCTTCAATTACTTCAAGATCCATTGATGTTTTTTTTCTATTTCAAAACCTATTTCTGAACAAAAATTCAGAAAAGAGTTTATGCTTTTCCTTACAATGGAAAAAGTTTAGTGATATTGCGTTATGGTTATCAAAATTCTCTGGCAGATAAGGCCAGAAAGTATTTATCTGGAAGACTATGCTCATAGAATAATAGGCAGTAATTCATGCTACTGTATTACTGAACTCCTAAGTGGTGACTTCGATGTATTTGGAATGAATATACTTTTTAAGATAAATGGTAAGCAGATGTGTTTGGCGTTTTTAGGAGACATCATCTATCACAAGATTCATTCGCATACAAGATTTAGAACAGAACTGTTCTACAGTGAATGTATTGAACAGAATGTTAGAGTAAAAAGTGGCTAAGAATATACTTCAAATTCACAGTTTTCAACGACAATGTTTTTTATATTGTAATTTTTATTCTAACCCCATTAAACTTTAAGGAAAATACTCGGATGAGTGATGAAGATTATATTATGTAATCTGATGTTTTATTTCTATAAAAAAAAATTCCCATTTAGTGTGTAAGTATTTCAAAGAATTTTAAAAAACACATACAATTTTTTTTCTATCTGTAATACACGATAAACTTCGTATTTTATATTAAAAAATATTTTACAGATTCTGGATGAAAAAACTTATAACGGTTAAAAAAATATATAACGGCTAGTTGTTTAACGTTCGTTGCTTGAGTCATGACTGTTTGTAGAGTATACTAGTACGATACTCTGAAGAGAAGTTTTTTTGTATTCAACTTTAACTTTAAGAAATAAAATCTTTTATATTTTCTTGTTAAGCTGATCTTTTCTAATTTTTTAAAAAACAATAGTGGACTTACCTGAAAAGAATTCCTTTTCAGACTTCTGATGACAAAACATGATTCATTATTCGTTTCTATCATCAGAAAATTTTTTTGAATTTTTGTTGGTTAATTTAAAAATTTGATAATTTTGAAATTTGAAATTTTTTCTTTTATCACAAAATTCTTAATATTATAGAGAAACTCTAGGAAATGAAACACACGTTTCATTGCTATTTGGTGGTTATTGAAATAGAACTGAAACCATTGGAATTGAAATTTCAATTTTCAAATTAAAAAAATATATATATATCTATATTTAAAATTTTATGCTTTTAATTTTAATTTTTAAAATTTTAAATTTTAATTTTTATGCTCAGAAAATTTTTTTGAATTTTTGTTGGTTAATTTAAAAATTTGAAAATTTTGAAATTTGAAATTTTTTCTTTCATCACAAAATTCTTAATTTTGTACAGAAACTCTAGGAAATGAAACACACTGTTGCTATTTGGTGGTTATTGAAATAGAACTGAAACCATTGGAATTGAAATTTCAATTTTCAAATTAAAAAAAAATATATATATCTATATTTAAAATTTTATGCTGTTGCTTTATGGTTATCAAAATTCTCTAGCACATAATTTAAGTATTTTTGTTTTTGTTTGACTTAAATCCGACGATCATCGGCAATAATAAAACTCGAGTAGGAAAAGAAAATCACTATCGCTATTTGAAGTATCTTGTATCTTGTATGTTTCTTTAAAAAAGACGTATAGCCCACAAGATTCGTCTGTTATTTGGACACATCAAGATTTGGAAAGAACTTTTGTCGAGTGACTGTAGGGAGGAGATTGACTTCACTGATTCACCAACATGCTTCAAGATAGTCAGTTTCTCAGTTGAAAACCATTAGTTATTTTCTCTGCTTTTTGTTTAACTTTAGTGATAGCTTCAACTACCAGTCTTGTTGATGACTGATCTGTTGGAATCACTTTAATTAATTGGGAGAAGTTCACTATCCAGTAGTATATGAACAAATAACCTGGGAAATAGACACAGATGTTTGGAGCATGGCAGCTGCGGCATAATAATACAAAAGAAAACTAAGCCGCCTTTAATTAAAACTAATAAAGTAATATATTGGTGCTTTACGAAACCATAAAATAAACATTGCAAACCAATACCTCCCATGTATATTTAATATTCAATTCTGCAGAGACTATACAAGTCCAATGTCACTGATAAACTACCCTTTCTGTGTTTCACTGCTTCCAATGGTTTGTTAACATATCAGCTGTCATTTCAGTACTTGCACAATACTGCATATTAATCACACCTTTTTCACTAGATCATAAATTAAATGGTATTTTGTGTCAATGTGTTTGGTACGATGAGAAGCTATTGGGTTGCTTAACACATTTATGCAACTTTGTTTGTCTTCAAAAACTGTTACAGGTTCTATAGCTTTCTACCCAAAACATTCGATTAATCTCTTGATTCATAAAGTGTCTTGAACTGTCTCACACAGAGCCACATATTTTGTTTCAGTCGTTCAAATAGCCATTAACGCCTACTTTCGGCTAACCCAGTAAATAGTATTCCCATTGAGCTTGAGTAAATAACCTGTGTTAAACTATCTCTCATCGATATCCCCTACACATTCAGCATCTGCATACACTGTCAAGTCTTCTTCTTCATTATGTATCAATCGTAGTCTCTTGTTGATTGTGTGCTTTAAAATAACAGAATATTCGCTTCACCTTAGTCCAGTCTACTTCTGTAGGGTCTTTTACTTCGTAGTAAGATTTATTGTTGACACAGCTCTGGTATTTGTCGATTGGTAAAGTAGGGAACCTATTGCTTTCCTATAGACTTCTTTGTTCTTCATTGGTTCGTGGACTTCATTACGTTTATCATAAACTGGATCAAATGGTATTTTCGATTGTCAGACGTATATTAAATGAAATTCTACTAATTTTTTCTTTAAGTAGATTTCTTGGTGCATGTAAAACTTGTCTTTATCTCAAATTCAATGCCAAGATAGAACTTCAAATTACCTAGGTTCTTTAACTTTAAGTGTGTTGCAAGCTCTGCTTCAAATTCTTTCAAATTTTGGTCTGTAGTAGCAGATCTTACAATATCGTGAAAATGCCAACGAGATATGTTTATTTGTTGTATATTGTTTTTGTATACAAAGAAGGATCTGGTTCGCTTCGCATAAATCCGGCTTCTGCATGTTTCGTATCCACTCGAGCGCCCTTGTTTCAGCCCATAAATATTCTTCTAGAGTCCTTTTTCATAGGTCATGTGACTAAAACCCTCCACTTGTTTCATGTATACATCATGTGACAGGTGAGGAATGCAGTCTTCATATCATAATGTTTCACGATCATTCCTTTACTTGCGGCTACTGTGAGAAGAATCTTCAAGGTAACTGTTTTGCTACAGAAGCAAAAACTTAGTAATTGTCTTGTCGGTATTTTTGTGAGTAACCTTGAGCTACAAGTCGAGCTTTATAACAATCAACTATCCATTTGCGATTATATTTGATTATCGAAGTTCTACACTTACAGTTTTTCCATCGTGGTGCACCACGGGAATATTGGTCTCTTAGCACAACACCTGACTCACCTGCGTGTTTATAACACTCAGATATTTTCGCAGGATTGACGGATACACTTCACTCATGAAAAACACCGAATTACTTAGAAGCAAATGTCACTGGCACTTTCTAAATTTCGGGGTTTTAAAGGTGGAGAGTCTTTCCGACCTCAGCAAAACTTTCTTACTCTGGCGGTAGGCGAGTCTCTGCATTGGGCTACGCCCGGACCGACTGACTTTCTCCCGAAGAATGTTCCGGCGTCCAATAACTTCACAAACACTGTCATTTAATTGCATCGGATTAGCAGATAGCTGAAACCACTAGCCAGTTTTGCCGTAGATTTTTCGTGGCTCCGCCGTATCTAACGGATTTGCAGGCCGGCGATTTCCTCGGCAGATTTGCGGGTCTTTGAGCAGTTGAAACACACACTGGGTCGGTACCTCGTGTCTGCTACCTGACACCTCACCTCAGCGTCCATCATCATTCTCATATTTGAACAAAAATAATAAAAATTAACAAAAATAAAAAATAGAAGAAAGCAAATTAACTGAGGAGACTATATCTTACTCGACTCTTCGGCTCAGAGGCTCCGATATATGTATCTTTACAGAATCCAAACTCAAAATATCAAAATAAACATAAATATTTTAACCAATAGAGAAGAGGGTGACATCAGATCAACAAGTGATGTAGAAACAAGTAATTGACAGATTAATAACCAAGGGGAAAACAAAGTAAAAGAAAGTTTTTAAGTAAACAGAGTAATAAAATAGAAACAAGAAGGAAATAATAAATTAATTAAAGAAAACGGAAAACAAGATGACAGGAAAGATGAAACAAAGATAAACATGATTGAAGAAATAGCAAAATATGTAAGATTTTGAAAAGCAAATTTTTATAAGACGTTTCTCAAAATCCAAAGTCGAAAGAAAAACAAATAAAAATATGAACTGAGAACAAAAAAAACCGTAACAGTATTGGTTCAGCTTCCTCCCCTGAATCTATGGTTTCATTGTTCATCACAACCTCTGTATCAGTGACTTCCTTCAGAGTGGTTATAACTACTTGGTGTGATGGCAACTCTAAAAAATTTACTTCTCTGCTAATACAGAGCATGTTTGTTGAAGGATCAATCAACCTATATGCTTTTGATCCTTCTTCATAGCCAACAAAAGCTAACTTTACAGCTTTATTGTCCAACTTTTGTCGCATCTCAACTGGAATCATGACATAGACCGAATTTGGTAAAAGGCTTGAAAAAGAGGCGACGGTCAATTTTTATCTACTTGAAAATTCGTTTTTTTCAGTTAATAAATGTAGTTTATGACATTTATTTTCTGGTAGATGATGTTTAATAATATTTAAAGGACTATTTCCTCTGGTACCATCTTTCATAAGACGTAACATCAGATATCTTAGTTGCCAGTCGGTTCTGTAGATGATTCGCGGTCATGACAACTTCTCCCCAGAAGCAATTATAAAGATTGGTATCACTAAACAAGCTGTACTCTAGAGACATCTATCTTGATGCCTTCACTTTTCAAGTACTTCCGCAGTTCTGCTCTTTGTATTCTCCTCCACTGTAAAAATGGATAATTTTTAGTACTTTAACAGATTTCCTCTTTACTTCACTTAAGTATTGCCTTAATTTTTCTGGAACTTCTGATTTATTCTGACGAAGGTAAATTTTTGTGTACCGACTATAGTCATCAATGACTGTCAAGATGTATCTTTTCTTTCCTGGTGTTTCTCTTTGCATCGCTCCACACACATCTGTACTTATCAAATCGAGTATCTTGCTTGATTGCGTTAAGGATGCGGGAAACGGTTTTCTTGCCATTTTGCCTTTAATACAACATTCGCATACCTGCTTGACATAACAATTTTGTATTTCAATACCTACAGCGATATTTTGTTTGATATTTTGTTACTGATCGAATTATCGCTGGATCTAGAAGCTCTAGTCTACAATGCCACACATGGTTGCAATGTGCTTTCTTTTTCGTTACTAGACTGAGTGCATATGCACTTTTGTCGAGATTTAGTCCTTTAGTCTTATAGTCCTGTACTAGCTGTTGCTGTAACCACTGTTTTACCTTTTCATGTGATATAACACTTATCAATTCTGTCTACTCATGTCGTGGGTAACCCTCGTTTAGGTAAAGTTCTGGTTGATAGCAGGATTGAATTAAAAGTTTGGGTATACAACACATCTTTCACCGTGATGTATTGCACTTCATCTCAGTACCTGTTTTTCACCGGTGAATTCCACTACCAAAACCTTCCACAAAACCTTCTCTGTTGTCTGTTACCTGTACTTTAGTTTGTGCACTAGTAACTGAGCTGAAAAGAAATTTTGTAACAGCTAATGTGTCTTCCTATTCCTGAATCCATATACCAATTATTTTGTCGCCTTCATCCACTCAAACACAAATGATTAAAATTGGCGTCATCTTCATGAATGGCCTTGTTTGCTTTGGGTGATCTTCCTGGGTTTTTCTTTTTCTAGGCTTTGTGAGCGGAACAATTCAGCTTGAGGTGTCCTGCTGCTTTTTTTGCAGAAATAGGATTTACCGCCAAATTTGATACTACTTCTGTAATGTCTCCTTTACTTGACTTTACAGAACATTTACTTGAGTTTTTCGGGATATTAACTTTAAGCGCTTTTTCGTCTAGAATTTCCTCATTGGATGAATCAGCAATATGTCTTCGGTATTCTTCAAGCACCTTCATCTTTACAAGGCTTAGTGTCAGAACTTGATCTGGTCTTGTTTCAAATTCTATAATCAATGTCGATTAACTTTCAGGTAATCAACTTAACCTATATGCCACTGCAAGTCTGTCTGCAATTTCTTCCTCTAATGCTATATTTGTTCCATATTTTCCTCCATCTCTTGGATATGCCTTTCCATGTCTCCCCCTTCGGGTATTTTTCTAGAGCAAAATCGCCGCACAAGATTAATCTTGGAGAGCCTCCCCCATGCTGCTTCTGTTATAAATGCTTTCCTAATATGACTGTAATCCACCCGTAAACTTATAGCAGCTCTGGCTTTCCCATCTTTATTTAAACATTTCCTATCTGGATCTGCTGGAATTATCTGACTAACTATATCACATACGCCTTCCTGGATAAATAAAAGCTCCATTTTCAATTTCCATATCGGATAATTACTTTTCATCAATTTATCTATAACAACTTTGTCCCACATCGTTAGAATTTAGGCCTACTTGAGTGCCTAAAAAACTCACTTTACTTACTGTTGAAACTTCTGTAGATCTTGTGAACGAGCGCTGTCTAGATCCGTAACCTATTGGAATTACTTTAATTGATTGTGGGAAGTTCACTATCCAGTAGTTTGTGAATAAATAATCTGGCAGAGAGACACAGTTTCTCGAAATATGACAGCTGAGGCATAATAACACAAAGAACAAAAGCAAGCACCGTTTCCTTTAATTAAAATAGTAGTTACATAATGGATCTTTAAGAAACCATAAAATAAACATTGCAAACCAAGATGATCTTCTGTAGATATCAGAGTAAAGTAAAATTATTGCTCTTCCTTTTGGTGCTCATTTAATTCAATTCTGTGTTTCCTTTTGTTTCTTTTGAAATTCTGTATTCTTTAAGCAGTTTTCAATTACATTAAATTAGAACTGAATTAAATGGAATTCTTCCAGTTTAGCATTTCTTTTTTTTTATCATCTATGTTTTATCCTAAACTTCATTAAAATTCATAACAGAAGGATTTTTTTCTTACAGAAATATTTGACTAATGGCAAAATTATTTTTTCCCAATGTGATGTTTTCTTTCCAATACACAAATTCCCATTTAGAGAGTAAGTAATTGGCAGAATTTTACGAAATATAAAGTTTTTATGTTTTGGATTTTACTTACAGTAGAAAGGAAATGTCTTCATCTTAGATTAGAAGAAATTATTAAGGATTCTCTCTCAATGCAACTAAATGCAGGATATTTCTGATTCTGAAAATTTCAAGTCAATTAGCCGATAGGTATTTCAATGATTTCGCAAAACACAAACTTTTAATTTTTTAATTTAAATTTAAAGGTTTGCTAATTAAAAAATAACAATAAAAGGCGATAAGAAAATAAAAGATGGTTTTATGATTTAGTACGAAAACGACCTTCAGGAAATAACCAAAAAAATTTAGATAAATGAAAGATAGATCTGGCAGAGAAATGTGATAGAGTGATTGAACGGAAGAGTTTGACTTTACTAATTCCACAAAATATCAGAATCAAAACTAGAGAAGTTATTAAATATAAATAAATTGCGAACCTTTTCCATTGTGTTTTTTACAAGCATTGACCCGAGTAACCTTCATACAAATTTGTTTTTCTACAATCCGTACAGCACTTTTATAGCAATTGAGATTGTATAGCGTGGAAGTGATCCAAACAGAAATGAAAAAATTGCCACAATACATTCATTCCAATTACAAATTTTCTTAACCTATTTTTTTGTTCAACAGAATTGCGTTCTACTGAATTCATGAAAGAATGCTATTTCGAAGCTGAGTGTCTTTGAAAAATATATATAAAACAAATTTAAACTATTTATAATTCCTTCTTAAGCAAAGAAATAGGATTATCGATGCAGTTAAAACCATTTTCTTCGATGATTATGATGAAAAATGAAAATGGATGAGGATTAACCATTATCAATTATCTTGGGTTAGAAACAGAACTCATGGAAACTTCTTTGATATGAGGACAATACTGTAAGATATTTCCAAAGTGAAGTAAGAACTTGAAGTTGTAATAAAAAAAACATTACTATTAAATATATGAAAACAATAGCTGTAGAATTTACAAGAGATTAAATTATTTCTATTGAAATCATTTGAAACTCCATTCAACACATTAACGAAAACAGGTGTTTCATAACTGAAATTACTGGAATTGAAATTTCAATTTTCAAATTTAGAAATAAGAAATTTATATATTTCAAAGATTACGAGCTGCTTTATTGTTATCAAAATGCTCTGCTAGATAATTATTTAATTTTTTTATAGCAAACTTGAATCAGACGATTATCGGCAATGCTAAAATTCGAGTAGGAAAATAAAATCACTGTCGCTATTTGGCAGTTTCCAGATGTTTCTTCGTCTGTTATTTGGACACATCAAGATTTGCAAAGAATTGCTGTCGATTGACTGTTGGGAGGAGACTGACTTCACTGTCTGAAGATTATCAGTTTTCATTTGAAATCCAGTAGTTGTTTTCTCTGATTTTCATTGTCTAACGTTAGTTATAGCTTCAACGACCAGTTTTAAATTATCTAAAAAAGGTATCAAAGTAAAGTAAAAATTATTGCTCTTGGTTTTGATGTTCATTTAATTAGTAACAGTTTTCAATTCTGTTTCTCTTCTGAAATGATAGATTACCAATAATCTTAGATATTAAATATTCTCAATCTTCACAGGAAGGAAGTAGTTATAATAATTAGTAACTTGTCAGTTAATGATTTTTCTAATAAAATAATGTTTCAGATGATTTGTTCATATCTAAAATCAAGAAATTAATCAAGAACATATTTCAAATAATGGAAATAAATTTTAAATGCCCAATTATTCTGTTACATTGAAATAAGTAAATATTTTGTTATAAGAAGTTCTTTTTCAAGCTGAAATTCTAAACTAAAGTTACTTTAAAAAAACTAAATTAATTTAAAAGCTTCTTTAAAATGCAACTGAATAAAGTATCAATCTCCCAGTTAAGCATTTCATTCTTTTTTAACTTCTAATTTTTATCCTACCTTTATTAAAATTTTTAACAAAAAGATTTCTTCCTTACAGAAATATTAGACTTCTCTAATATATTTCTTTATTTGATGTTTTCTGTCTATTATGCAATTTCCCATGTAGGAAGTAAGTATTTTAAAGAATTTTATGAAACAGAAATGTTGAATTGTTTTGATTGATTTATAGTAGAAAATAAGTAAGAAGGAATATTTTTCAAATCATTCCAATTTTAATTTAAAACGCACAATGTTTCTGTTATATTCAAATAAGTAATCTTTTGTTTTGTTTTAAAACTG
>JAFIDM010051390.1:0-12265 GCA_023159025.1 Thereuonema tuberculata | reverse complement strand
CTGCAAGTCTGTCTGCAATTTCTTTACCTAATGCTGTAATTTGTTGCATACTTTCCTCCATCTCTTGGATATGACTTTCCATGTCTCCTCCATCATGTAGTTTTTCTTGAGGATAAACTCCACATTATAGTAACTATATTACACAAAGTTGCTTTTTGAAGGCAATCTTGAAGAGCCTCCCATGCTGCTTGTGCTGTAGTAGGTTTCCTAATGAGTCGACTGTAATCCACCCTTAAGCCTATCGCAGCTCTGAATTTCCCTTCTTTATTTAACCATTTGCTATCTGGATCTGCTGGAATTACCTGACTAACTAGTATCTAAATATTTTTTCACCTAATGTATATACATTAAATTTCACAAAAATACTAATTTTCTTAAATATCTTTTGTTAACAGAATGGCGATCAACTGATTATTCATTAAATGATTGTTTTTTCTAAGACGAGTCCTTTAAGAAATAATGTTTAAAACAAATTTAATCTATGATTATCGGAAGTGCAGTAGTGCCTCAAAAGAAAAAATGAACAATTAAACTTTCACTAATAAAAATTTAGTGAGAAAATTCACGTGCCAGCCGTTCGCCGACCTCAATGAATGTTTTAACCCATAAAAATTGAAACTGCGCATTTGAATTATTAATAAAAAACAATGCGTGAGACCAAATTGTTTATCATTAACATGACAGAATATACTTTTATATGTAACTTATTAGCACATGTAGAATATTGAGATTTTGTATATTTTATAAAAGTCCCACGTAAAGATAAAAAAAAAATCACCAATATTTTTTTTACATCGTGATGCACGTTCATAAAAATTACAAACACTACTAATTTTCTTAACAAAAATTTTTGTGAGAAATTCAATTTTTAATCCCTGATAAAATTAAATTAAAACTAACATCAAGGCTTTGAAATATTTATATTTTTTATTTTCATTAAAACCGAAAGTTAAGAGTATGTTTTTTGTTGTGTGTAAGCACGTGAGAACAATGGATGTGTTGAACACAGCATGAACGCGGACGTTCAATTGTTAATGGTTAATCCTAGAGGATCGTAAAATGGCGTTACGATGAAAACCGAAATAGCAATGCTAAAGGTTTTTAAAATGGGAATCGGATGAGTTCCTTCCGATTGTGCTATATATTAGTTTTGATTTTAAACTCATATTGTGTTCAGTAAAAGGCGGACGGCCTTGAGAATTAAATAAGTAAGAATTAATAGTAAAGTTAAATTAATTCTTAATAAACGGTTAGGCCCAAAGTATGGAATCTCGCAAATTAGGACTGGCAGACCCAACTGGAATTTTTGCCAAGGTATTATCTTCAACGTTTGACTGAAATTGACGAGAATTTGATGGATGGTTGCTGAACTTTTGTAAGTAGATTTTCTATTTTACTTCACCCATCGAGAATTTGAAAAGGAGCCATCGTTAGAATTTCGAACACCAGAAAATGGAGTTTAGGACAAAGCGGAACGTATACTAATGAACATTAAAGATTAAACATTACCAACACATAAACATTTGTTCGTTGATTAAAGAAATAGTAAAGTTATTTATTTCAAGTAAAACCATTAATGCTAGGATTTATTAAAGTCAAGGGAAATCGACTTATTACAAATGTTGGACTGAATCAACTAAAGTTAAAGAACTGTAAAGTTGAAAAGGATTTAAGTATTTATACAGGAACATTTGTGTTTATTAGCAAGAGGTTTATTTTAAAGATTTTTTTCAACGAGGTCAAGGATTATTCGATTAAAGTATTCAAGTTATGATTATAAACTGTTTAGAGTGTTTTGGTAAAGACAATAATACTAGAATGTTTAGTCAAGAAAGGATTGGAGAAATCAAGTTTACTTAAACATTCATATTATTAAAGACTCTTATAGCACATTCGGTGAACTTTATTTAAAGCCATCTCATACAAGTTAAAAGACAAATGAGATATAAGAAAGTTCTACGTGTTAATGAGTTTATACATTAAGATAAACTTTAGTAATTATCACACTAGATGAAAATAGCCATTTATCAATGTTGTTAATCGAACAGTTGATGTCAAGAAAGATTCAAAGGAACTTTAAACTTTAAAGTAAAGAACTTTCAGTGATTGAAATCTTTCAGTGATTCATAGACTATTTGAAACAACTGTTTCACATCTTGTATTTGTTTAATGAGTATAAAACAAGTTAAGTTTAAATCAGTTTTGCTTTCATTTTCTCATTACTCTTAAAGACTTAATATGCTCTGCTAAACCAGTACAGGCAAGTAAATAAATTAAAATGCCGTTTAGGAAATTTATTGTGTGGAACCACAATGACAATTATTCATATATATAATCCTCCCACAATTTTTAAGAACGGTGTGAAACAAATTTGTCAATGAACATGAAACACCTGTTCCAGAATATCACTTGGTAAACAATTTGGTTTTCCCATTGGAGTATATGTATGTTTCTTAAATTTAAACTATGCGGAATTTTCATTAGCAAATAATTCATTTTATCGATGCAGTGAAAGTTGTTTTGTTCAAAGATAATCATTTTATCTGACGACATTGAAATATCCCATCAAAAAACATTATAATTAAAATTTGTTCGTCTCGGAGGGGGACATCCATTGATACAAAATCGACCTCCCCCCCCATCCCCTATGAGGTGAGGGGTTGGGAAGAAAAACGTAAATAGGAACCCCCATTTTTTTATTGCAAATTCGGATTCTCGAGAAAATTTCACAATCATTTGATGTACTGTACGTCGGGATTGCTTGTAGATGGCGCTGTATTCGACAAAAATCAAAATGGGTAAAACATCGTTGAGGCTATCTCAAGAAATAAAAAAATCATATGAAATATTTATCAAAATGCTATCCAATGACCCGTGAATTAATCCCCTAACCCCACGCTGCGAGAGTGGGAGAGGCAATTATTTCATATCTTGTAATGTATTCCGTTGTGTCTCTTCTTTTTCTTGTCTCACATATTGGAGTATTTTGTCCAATTACAGTAAGTGTTAAAAAATACGACCTTCAACTTCAATACACTTATTGATCCTGTCTTCAAATGACTGTACACAGGACAGAAGCATATCTGCGGGAATTTCAGCACAGGCTTTTCATATGCGTTCTACCATGTTTTCACGGTCTGTTGGCACTTGTTGATAAACCTTATTTTTTAGATAACCACACAGAAAGAAATCCGGCGATGTCAAATCAGGTGATCTAGCAGGCCAATTAATAGGGGCACCTCTGCCAATCCACCGACCATTGTAATCACGGTCTAATACTTCCCGTGCATGACGTGAGTAATGTGCTGGGCAACCGTCATGCTGATACCATAGACTTTGTAGAACGTCCAAGGCAACATCCTCAAGTACTATTGGTAGTTCATGTTCCAAAAAATTTCGATATCTGATTCCATTCAAAGTACCTTCAATAAAATAAGGACCAATGAGTATGTTCCCTATGATTCCAAACGTTAACTGACCAAGGACATTATGTTCAACTTGTTCAACTTGTTGATGTTCAACTAGCTTCTCCTGTAAGGGTTTTTCTTCGTTTCCTTTTCTTGGTTTGCACGCTGCCGTCAGAGATTAAAGGCATTCACAATTTTGTAAAAAAAACAACGAGAGCGAACATTATCTGGAAACCGCTCAGCATACAAGGCACAGCATCGTCAACATTTCTCTTACATTCACCAGAAATCAGAATCATTTCAATTTTTTCTTCTACGGTTGCACGATTCATTGTCCACTTGCAATTCTGTTCTACTGTAGAAATGAAAGGTAGATGTGCAGGCAATAAAACCTACTCACGTACAATGAAAGTTTTAGAGATGCTTTCAGTTCTAATTCTGAAAGATAAGTGAGCTCTGATCGCACTGCCACTGCCTTTTATGATAGAGCAGTCCCCTTTTCGTTTTGTCGTTTTAATTTTGTCGGAAGAATACAACGTTGAGAATGGGATTTCCTATTACAAGTTATGAAATAATTGCCTCCCACTCTCGCAGCATGGGGGTGGGGGGTGAATTCACTTGTCATTGGATAGCATTTTGATAAATATCACATACGTCTACATTTTTATTTCTCTGATTTCATTTTTTTTTTTTATTTCTTGAGATGTCCACAATTTTCAACAATGTTTTACCCATTTTGATTTTTGTCGATTACAGCGCCATCATCGAGCAACCCCGACGTACAGTACATCAAATCAATGTAAAATTTTCTGGTGAATCCGAATTTGCAATAAAAAAATGAGGGTTCCTATTTACATTTTTCTTCATCACCTCATAGTGTGTGGGGGGTCGAATTTGTTATCATTGGATGTCCCCCTCCGAGACGAGCAAATTTTAATTATAAAGTTTTTTGATCCGATTTGTAGCTTTCAGGATATTTCAATATCTTCAGATAAAATGAACATATATATATACTACCTCCTAACAAGTAATTGGTCACCTGTGATAGACAAAGAAAACGAAGTTTATTCACCGTCAATAGTTGGTGGAGCCTCCATGAGCGGTGATTACAGCTCCGACCCTCCGGGGCATACTCTCAACCATTCGTAGTACGACGGCGAGCGGTGTTTTCTTCCACTCGGCTTGGGGAAATTAGGTCAATTGCTTCACCGATGTTAAACGAGGGGGCACCCCTTAAGTCGACGCTCCACCTCGCCCCAGAGGTGCTCCATGGGGTTAAGGTGCTGGCTCTGCGCAGGCCAGTCCAGTCGATTAACTCCATTGTCACCATACCAAGCTATGGAGGACCTCGTAACATGACCATTATCGTCCTGAAAGTAACATGCGTCCACCCCGTAAAACTGCCACAACGTAGGAAGCGCTTCGTCATCCAAAATGGTGTTGTAGGTCTCGGCGTTGAGCCTACCAGGAATTGCGACCAAGGGTCCCGGGCCATAACAGGAAAAACAACCCTACACCATAACTCCACCTCCGCCCAACTTCACTGTTAGCACAATACATTCCGGCAGGAGGCGTTCTCCAGGCAGATGCAAACACAGAACCTGCCATCCGAACGGTAGAGGGTGAATCTTGATTCGTCGCTCCAGAGAACATGTTTCCACTGTTCAACGGTCCACTGTCGACGTTCTTTGCACTACGTTAGCCGAGCAGCGTCATTGGACTTGGTGATCAAAGGCTTGTGGGCGGCAGCACGTCCATGATAACCGAGCAGATGGGCTTCCTTACGGATGGTATTCATCGACACAACAGTCCCAGTTGCCTGTTGAAATTCGTCGCGGATTTGGCCGCGGGTCGGGGCGTATTCCGACAGTCATCCCTCTCCTTTCACTTGCAAATCACGTAGGCCACTGTCGATTTTGGGTACGTCAACTCGCTGGATATGTCACGTATGGATCGGCCATTTCTGTGATACCCGACAATTACCCCTTTCTCGAAATAGGAAAGCTCCGAACTGTGTGGCATCTTATCATGCAACTGTTGGCGTTGTTGTTTCCCACACGATATTTAACGGCAACTGCCGTGACGTGTCTCAGAACCGCCGATATCGTCGTTTTCAGGGATGTCCAATTACTTGTTGGGAGGTAGTGTATAAAGTCGGTTCATGGCGTCAGGTGTCGCCTTCCGAAAGAATCTACAAGAAGTCTATTAGAGGTCTTCCGGTCAAGGTCCAATCCTCTTCCAGACTCCAAACCCTCATTGCTTCTTTAATATCGTCCATCCAAGCCTTTAGTGGTCTTCCTCGTTTCCTTTTTTGTAATCAAAAGCGATTTTGGGTAGTCTTTCATCACTCATTCTTTTAACATGACCAAACCAAATTAATTGTTTTCTTTGAAGATCGTCCAAATTGTTTCCCTTTATTTTCATCATTTCTTTGATTCTTTCATTTATTATTCTTTCTATTCTTGATACCCTGCATGATCTTCTTATGGCATCCATTTCCCTCTGCCCCGTATAACATGATTCTATTTACAATAGAATTGTGTATATTATACTTTCTTTTCCTAGAGACCTCTTCACTCTACCAAATAGAATTTAATAGTTTTATAGCCTTCCTTCCTTGACAAATTATGTTTTTAATTTCTTGTGAGTCTCTGCATTCTTTATTAATATCTACTCCGAGATACGTATAATGCTCACAGCTTTCTATTTTAATGTTATTATTTGAGATTTAGGTCCGTCTCATTTCCTCCTATCCATAGGTATTTCGTCCTGCTAACGTTCAGTATAGTCCCCATTTCTCATATTCTTCCTTAATTTTTATCGTCATTCTCTCTAAATCATTTTTACTCTTTGCAATTATGACTTGGTCATCTGCGAATTGCAGAGTAAACATTGACGATTCTTTCACATTAAGTTCCAATCCTCTGCAGTTTTCTTTCCAAACTTTCAATGCTGCTTCAACATAAATTTTAAAAAGTGTTGGCGAGATACAACATCCCTGTCTGAGTCCTTTATCGGTTATAAAATCTTTGTTTTTGAATGTCTGGAAAGTTCTTGAATTGCTCTAATAATATTTAAATTTATGTTTATTTCCTTTAATACATTCCATAATTTTGCGATTGGAACATTATCATATGCCATCGTTAGATCAATAAACAGAAGATGAATTTGATTTCCCACCGTCATTTCCTTTTCAATAATTTGTTTAAGACAAAATATATTATCCATACATGATCTTTCTTTCATTCTAATTTCTTCTTCAATAAAATCTTTTAAAATTCGTTCATATAGTCTACTAAACGTTGCTGTTACAGTAATGACACGGTAATTTACACATTTTTGTCGGTCTCCATTATAATAAATTGATGTTAAATATCCATTTCTCCACTCTTCTGGTGTTTCTTCTCCGTTTAAGCATCTTTCGAATAATTGTGTAATTAATCTGAGCAATTTATTGGTTCCATTTTCATCAGTTCTGCTGATATTCCACCGGGACCATTGCTCTTTAATTCTTTAATTTTTTAATTGCTCTTTCAACTCTCTCAAGTTCCAATAGTATATGGTGTTCTATGATATCAATATCTGTATTTTTTAGTTGAAATTCATTTCTAGTTTCCGTAAGCAAAGTCTTATAATATTCTTCTCATTTCTAACAGATATTCCTTGCCATGAATTACTACCTTCTTTTCTAATATTCCTTAAAAATTTCCATGCCTCTCTACATCGTCTTCCTCCTATATATTGTTTATGTCTCATAAAGTTATATATTTGTGTTTAGCAAAGTAAAATTATATTAATGACAGTTCAGTAGTGATAAAGGATATGGCATCTAAATATTAGCATAGAAAATAGCACTCTAAAACTTGGTAAACAATTAAACAAAGTTTGTATCTTAGTTGAGCTTAATTCTTTTAAATACATTTATCTTTTTGATAAATAAACAACTTCTTATAAGACATATTATTCTTCAAGCTTCAGATGAAAATAAACTAATGTCTTTTCTATAGTATCAGTTCACACAGAAAATTCGTAACCCTACTATCGTTCCATCAGTAGGGAAAATTATTTTCTCAGTATAACCTTTAATATCTTCTGTAATTATGCACTATGATATGTAGTAAAAGTTCTGTTCACTGTAACTGTTATGCTAACTATCTCTCTTGTAATACTTTATAATTAACACTATTATAGTCATATATTCTGGCATTACGTTGTATTATACTCTAAGTTGATTCAGTTCAATCTTTAAACTTTAAATATTATATGTTTCTTCTTTACTTCTACTTGAATTATACTTGAAAGTTAATAATTCTGATGCACTTAACGTTGTCTTCTCTGTGGTAATAAACAAAGTTATAAACGTCACTTACTTTGTCTTCTTCTTAATTACCCTGAAAAGATCTGTGAGTTGTGTACTCTGCGTAGCATCCCTTGTATCGTTGAAAAAGTCTATCCCTTTCATTAGGAAAGTTCTAGGACCCATTCTGTCTTGTACTTGCTTCTTTGCAGTCGTCTAGACTTATCGCTTAGGATCTCGAACGCCGGACTATTTCCTTCTTTATATAGGAAAATAAAACAAAAGTATTAGAACTATACAAAATCCAATCAATGTTCAAGTAAAATTACTATTCTTAATTTCACATTAAGTAATACTACTTATGTCACTTGTCCTCAGTTCTTCGTCATCATGGACTTGACTTGTATCTGGCACATCTTAATTCTATCATGCCGATAGAATTTACTTCTATCTTCAGTTCATCGTACATCGGGGAAGTCCTAATCTTCAGAGAGATTTTCTTTGGTTACTTAGCAACCAACTTTCTAATATAACAATCAAACTTCGTTTCCCCCTGCATATCATTCCTACTCTTACATAACAATAACAGTATCTCTATTGTTATCAAATAATTAATCTCCTATCAACCTTTTGTTAAGGAAATTTCACTAGTAATTCATATTGCTTAATAAAATAAACCTATTTAACAATTATGACTCAATTTCTCTGCATTTTTTATCCCAAGATGTTCTTTTTTTCTCTACTACTAATTTCTTAGTGATATTTCTAAAAGTTCTATAAATTTGTCTATCCTCTTCCTTTTTTGAACTCATTCACCTAAAATAGTCTTCTTTTTTCTGTTGTATAATCTTTTCAATGTCCTTATCCCACCAAAAGTTTTTCTGGGAATTTTTTTTTTCTTTTCTTTTTTGTTCTAGTGCTTTCTTTGCAGCCTGGTGTAAAGATGACTTAATCTGTTGATATAGTTCGGTTGTATTAGTATAATTCCTTTCTTCTAATGTTTCATCTAATCTTACTTGAAAAAGTCCTTTTGTGCTCTCTTCTGTTAATATTTCCAATATATATTCTGGGATATCAATATCGTCCCTCTTTGTGGGATTTCTTTTCTCTCTAATTATATTAGCCGAATAAGGAAATGCAAGTCTTGGTCGCACCATAAAAAAGATCTGAGCCACATTCAGCTCCTGTCTGGACTCTGATGTCTAATAATTTTAATTGAGCCCTTTGTTTAATAATTATATAGTCAATAATTGTTTTTAGTTGTCTAGTATGCTGATACCATGTGTATTTGTGAATATCCATGTGTTTATAAAAACCATTTCTAATCTTTAGACCGTTACTTCTGCAAAATTCAATAAGTCTTTCTCCATTATCGTTAACCTCATTCTCTCCGAACTCTCCAACAATGTTATCTCTCTTCCTGCATCCAGTTCTTCCATTGAAATCAACCATCATTATAATTTCTCTTGTTCCTCCAATTTCATCAATGATTTCATGCAGTTTTTGATAAAACATATTCTCAACTTCAATAATGTCATCATTAGTCGGAGCATACATTCCCAAAATAGTAATTCTTCTTCAAAAAATATCCATATTGATCTTTAAAATTCTTTTATCCACAGCATCTAAGTTCTGAAGATTTCTCTCAAATTTCTTTTTCATTAAAACTGATATTCCTCGTTTTGCTCTTTCCTTCTTTGGAACTGCTGAGTATAAATGAATAAATACTCCATTTTTTTTCTATTCCTGATCCTTTTTTCTTAGTCTCTGTCAAAACAATAAAATCGACCTTCATCGAATCAATCTCTCATTACATGAATACATTTTGATCTAATACCTTGCACATTCCAGGTAGCCATAATCATAGTCCTTTTCCGTAGCCTTAGTCGCTGTCCATTAAAAGCATCCGGTTTATTATTCCTGTAGATTTTTTTTGCGTGAAAGATTTTTTTACATGAAATAGGGTGCAGGCCTATTGTCATAACCACCAACCTGGAGGACCATGGTGTCCATTTGGTCTGCACCTACCATTCGACCAATCCGGCTTGGGAGGCCCTACCAATAGCTACGCTACCGCCGGCATAACTCTCCGGGTCATTGGTGCATGCAATCCCCTTCACCACGACAAGGTAGAGACACCATGGAGGATTCAAAGATTATCATAAAAATAAAAATAGATGAGGATTAACCATGATCACTTTCCTTGGATGAGAAATGGAAGGTGTTAGAACAAATTGAACTGGATGAAAATATACTGCAAGATATAAAAATACTTAAAAAAATTGAATTTCACGTAAATATTTAAATTTTTTTAAAGATTTTAAAAATTCTTCCCGTCAACACATTATCTTTAAAAAACCTTTTATATCCGTGATATTTCGCATTCTTTGAGCAAGATTGCTTCATCAGACGGTTAGGGATAAGCTTTAATATCTCATTCCCTAATACACAGAATTTATGATAGAATTTTACAGTGATATATTACATTTTTTGTTAAAAAACAAAGGGAAGGTAATACATCATTAATTCCACATTACTACCAAATTACAATATAATGGGAACATTAAATTTTCGATAAAAAAACAAAGGGAAGGTAATACATTTTATTATTACTTCAATAAAATTTTAATAAAAAACAACAAAGGGAAGGTAATACATCATTATTACTAAATATCATCATTATTACTTCAATACAATTGTTAAAACCAATAAGATTTTACAGGAATTTTTCAACATTTTTAATACTTTTTTTGAATTTGTGCAAGGTGTAATTACTAACCTTTAGGAATTTTTCTTTATTTATACACGGAAAAGTATTGATAACACAGGGTGTAATCCAGAATCTATCTTTTTCTTCATCAATTTGGAATAAAATGTTAACCATGAGATCAAGATTGTGCTTCGTTTGCAGGCAGTGGTCTGCCCAGTCTGATATGCCTTTTTTTCGTGTTTGTAAAAGCTTGTACGTGTTCCAGTAGTCTTTCTTTAAGTGAACGGCCCATACTTCCAAAGTACACAGAAACACAATCCCTACATTTTAATTTATATACAACCCCCATGGTGTACATGAAATTGTGTTTAGCCTGTTTCCGATTTTTCTTTATTAATTGGTTGTTTTTGTATTGTACTATGTTGATATCATTAGTTTTACATAATTCTTTTACATAATTAGTTTTACATAAGTTTTACATAAGTTTTATATAAAGATTTGTGTATTTTTGTACCAAGAGATAATTTAATGACTTTTTTGATGTCGGTGTCTTGTTTAATTTTCTTTTTTTGTCTGAATTTGAAGAAATTATCAATGGACTTGTTAATGAATTTCTTAGGATTTTCATTTATTTCAAAATTTAGTTTCATCTTATTTATTTTACTGTACCATAATTTTTTGTTTTCTGTGTTGTCAATAATTCTTTTGAGATAATTATGGATCAGTGCTCTTTTAGTCTTGTTATCGTGTTCTTTCCACTTGTTAGTGGAAATTCAATATGTGGTTACTTTTTAGTTCTTTTTCGTAGTGTTCATAAGTTATTTTGTTGTTGCTGTTTGTTAACATTAGGTCAAGGAATGTTCTTGAACCATCCTTTTCTTCTTCCATAGTGAAACTTAACTTTGGGTTCATTTTCTTAACAAATTGATGAAATTTACTGAATTGTCTTAGTGTCCCGTTCCACAGAATGAGGATGTCATCTGCATATCTTAAATATTTATAATGTGTCTTGTCCCATTTTAATATAAATTGTTGTTCCATCCAGTTCATGTAAAAACACGTACAAGCTTTTACAAACACAAAAAAAGGTATATCAGACAGGGAAGACCACTGCCTGCAAACGAAGCACAATCCCGATCCGACGGTTAACATTTTATTCCAAAAAGATAGATTCAGGATTGAATCCTGTGTTATCAATACTTTCCCGTGTATAAATAAACAAAAATTTCTAAAGGTTAGTAACTACACCTTGCACAAATTCAAAAAAAGTATTAAAAATGCTGAAAAATTCCTGTAAAATTCTATTGGTTTTAACAATTGTATTGAAGTAATAATAATGATATTTAGTAATAATGATATATTACCTTCCCTTTGTTGTTTTTTATCAAAATTGTATTCAAGTAATAATAAAATGTATTACCTATCACTCTGGGACTTACAATCGCAGTTTTAACCTCGGAATGGATACTAATCCTTCCCCCAACACAATTCTCAAATAACGCATGATGAAAATATCTCTAGATAGAACTACTCCAGGAGGTACCTTAAACAGGGAATCCTTCGTCGCAAAGGGCGGCGCAATCGGGCCATCGGATTCTGGAGAGCCCGAAACAACATGCAACAAACCAAAGCCACAGGAAACACCAACTTTGAAGCTCAAAACCAAAAAAATATGCTTCTTTGGAACAGTGAATATACTCACTGTTAAAAACAGGAAAACTAAAGCAACTAATCAAAGTACTAGATGAATATGAGATCCGAATCCTAGCCCTCCAAGAAACGAGATTCACTGACGAAATTATAATGGAATCCGAAGGATATAGGATCTTCAAGGGTAAAAAAGGCCTAAAC
>JAFIDM010051389.1:13905-24662 GCA_023159025.1 Thereuonema tuberculata | reverse complement strand
GATGGGAACAGGTAGTCCATCTCCATGAGGCACTGAACTCATAGCTGATCTTATGTTAGGATACGTCAATGCTGACTTTTTCTTCTTTGAATACCCTGCTTTAAGGGAGTTGTCATGCAAAAATAACAATCATTTATGTGGTTTAATGGTTCTCTCCAGATCATCGGAATAGCAAAGCCCATTGACGATCTTTTACGATTCAACCACGAACGAAGACCTGTGGCACAAGATATGCAACATATATGAGGATCTCTCCCCTTCCCCTCATCTGTTACTTGCCACTGCGGATAAAAATAGGCTTCCAACACTGCATGATGTGAAGTAACAGGGTTAGAACGCTATGCTGTTTAACGAATGTGCGGGTTGAAAACTTTATAGACATAACATTTGCTTAAAAATGATGAGCACACATTAAAAAATCGATTGATATATACATGTTAAAAGCAAGGAATAATTAAATACTTAAGGACAGTTTCAATGCACTGAACATCGGATTATCTTCAGCTTAATGGGGAAAGGGAAGGATGTTTTTTATAAATCCCTGGATTAACCTCGTGGTTTAAGTAACCAATGAAAACTTGAAACTGAGGATTGGTTCAGTTTTGAGAGACCATGAAAAACAGGGGGGGGGGGGGGGGGGGAGAGAAACAAAATCAGGTTATTAACGATGGAAATTTAAAACAAAAAATAAAATAAAAATAATAATGAAAAAATAAAAATAAAATTAATAAAATAATGATGAAAAGAGATAAAAATTAAAAATAAAAAAGAAAAATAATTCATAATTCTGCAATCTACTTATTATTATTTTTAATCTTTTTTTTTTTTTTTTTATTGTAGTCAACAACCCGATAGTGTTTTCCTTCTCCCCCCTCCCCGTTTTCATGGTCTCTATTTAATGAACCAATCCTCAGTTTCAATTTATTTTTCATGGGTTACTTTAACCACGAGGTTAATCCAAGGATTGATAAGAAACATCCTTAAAACATCCTTACTTTTAACATGTATATATCAATCGATTTTTAATATGTGTGCTCATCATTTTTAAGCAAATGTTATGTCTATAATTTTAAATAAATATAATATGGTCTATGTATTAAAAGGGGCCTGATGGTCCAGTGGTAAAGGCACTGGGATGTGGGCTGAAGGAGCCGGGTTTGAATCACATCGCAATTATTCATATTTTCATAATATAAAAATAGTTATACAACAAACTAGGAACATTGATCTTATTTAAAACTCCTCTTAGATGCAACCTACATCAAATAAAATTTGTTACTTTTAGCTTCTATGACTTCCTTTTTATATTTTATATTAGTATAATAAAAAAAGATAAATATAATATTTTCATTAAATAATTTCATTCTTATTGGTGTAAGTTATAAGTATTGAAACTATTTACAATGGAATAAGGATCGACTTATTTCTGATTGACGTTTTTTTTACCTCCAATATCGTAGCATTGACCAATAGAAGTAAAAGATAAGCAATATGCTGTAAAAGTTATTCCACTTTTCCACTCTGTTTTGATGGTTACTGCCAACAACAAGATAAATGACTGCAAAATCTAAGAACGAATAAAATGAAATAAATTATCAGAAAAAAAAATCAAAATAGAAGAACGAAGACAAAGAATTCATTCACTTTTCTTTGCCACGGCAGTTTAGTGATACAACAGTCTGACTACAATCACTAATCAATGACAAATTTAAACAATTGTGTCCTAAAATATAATTCGGCAAAAATATTCCAAATGTTATAATTTCACAAGTAAATAAATAAAACGTATAGTACTATAAATTAAATAACACCTTTAGCTATAACGTAAAATTGTTTATGATAACACTAAAATTAAAAACAAAGAGGATAGACCATCAGTAATCAACACACATCTACAACAGAATATATCTTTTCGAAATTTAAAATAGCTCTTTAAAACTCTTCAATTTCAGATCTTTCATTTTTTTTTAGTTGTTTCAATAATAAAATGCAATAAAGTTCCTCTAAGAATTCACTAAAATTTCTAGAAACAGGTGCTTATTTTAAATAATACAAAAAATCTTAAGCATTAATCAAAGCAATAGAACTGGAAATAAAAAATCGATACATTAATATATGATATAAATATACCAGGTGATTCAAATTAAGGATCCTTATGCTGAGTACTCTGGAAAGAGAGTCTGTGGACAAGAGAGTCCGACTTGGACTGTATAAGATTTCTGCAATTAAAAAAAAATAGTTCAAAAAATAACCGACACGGGGAAATATGGCGAACAGTTGTTGAAATTTGCATAGTGCGTACATCGTAAGGCATCGAATCAGATATAAAGTGAAGTGTTAGGCTGGTCGGAGACATTTTTTTCGAACAAAGCGATGGTTCTCATGTTGCCAGAAGCGCCTTACTTTTAAAGCTTTGACATTCCTGGAACGCATGCACAGGGCCGGAACTAGGGGGGGGGGTGCATCTGCCCCGGGCGCCGGCTTGAAGGGGGCGCCGGTTTGGAGGGGATGTCGAAGGCGCCGGTTTGGAGGGGATGTCGAAGGCGCCAGCCCAGACACGGGGCGCCGAAGAAATAGTAAATTATTTTCTGTATGTTACAATTTTTCAAATAATACAGCATTATTTGTGCGATTTAGTTTTTAACGTCTTCAATTTTATTTTAATTTAATTTGATGTAATTTAAAAAGCAGTAATCATATCACATAGATGTTAAAAATTCATTATTAATTGAGAATTATCCCTGCCCAGTTTCAATCGGCCATATGCAACTTACAACCGATCTTCGTAGGTGCTCCAGCTTGTGTGGCAACTTTCGGCTCGTTGTGATTAAATGCAGATAAATTTTTGGAGGGAAATTTTTGTTCTTGGAAATCACTTGAAACTTCAATGAAAAAGGGAGGAGTAGATAAAGAGGTACAGGAATATATAGCAAGAGAAGAAACTCACTGGAGACAAGTGCTCGCTGTATCATTGATGCAATAGTATTTTTAGCAAAACAAGGAGGGCCATTAAGAGGATCATCTGAGCTAGATAACTTTGGTGATCCAAGAAGTGGGAGATTTTTAAACACAATCGATTTGATTTCCCATTTCAATGCTGATTTACGTGATCATATTGATCGCAATAGAAAAGGTCAGATTCGATATTTTTCCCCACAAGATACAAAATGAATTTCTCACGTTAATTAGCAGCAAAGTAAGAGAAGATATTCCCAAAGATGTGAAAGATGCCAAATACACTCATTACCAAAAAAAAACGACGAACCTAGAAGGAGTTGTCCGATTGTAATGAAATTTCGTATGCAAAGACATTGGGACCGCCCATGCAAATGATTAAACTTTGGTGTCCAATGAATGAATAGCGAGAGCTACAGCGCATCGGAACTGCGCACGCAGATGTATATAAGAACTGATTCTCAATCTGATGGTCAAAATTTCTGTTGCATTGCGAGTTAGATACCTTTCAACGACTGAAAAAATGCCTCGCAGCAGGATTCGAGCTCATTACATGCAACTATCAGAGTTTGAAAGAGGTCATATCATTGGATTGAAAGAGGCAGGTTGGGCAAATCGGAGAATCGCTCGTTTATGTGGGTCGAAGTGATGCGGCGATTAGAAGATGCTGGCAGGAATGGGTGGACAATGGCAGATTTCAGCGTCATGAAGGTAGCGGTCGCGCTAGGGCCACAGCAGAGCGGGAGGATAGAGTGATTGTCAGATCAGCTGTCACAGCGTCTGAATCATCGTTATCAACCATCAGACGTGCGGCCCGCACATGAGTGTCCACCATGACCATTCACAGACGGCTGAGAGAGCGACATCTACGCTCGTACCGACCGCTACGCCACCTGCCACTCATGTCTGCACACCATCGAGCCAGATTACAGTGGTGCTTGGCTCGATCCGGTTGGAATGATGCTGACCGGGGACGTATAGTGTTTAGCGACGAATCCCGCTTCCAACTGTGTCCTGACGATCGTCGCAGACGTCTGGAGACGTCCAGGGCAGCGTGCCGATCCTGCTTTCACTATTGCACGCCATACAGGCCCTCAACCAGGAGTTATGGTCTAGGGTGCCATTTCCCTTGATAGCCGGACCCCTTTGGTCGTCATTAGCGGCACACTTACAGCACAGCGGTACGTCGACGACATTCTGAAATCTGTTTTGCTACCCTTCCTTTTGCAGTACCCTGGCCTTATTTTTCAGCAAGATAATGCCAGACCACATACGGCACATGTTACTATGACCTGTCTTGCAGCTTGTGAAACACTTCCTTGGCCAGCCAGATCCCCAGATCTCTCTCCAATCTAGCATTTCTGGGATATGATGGGAAGGCAACTGCATCCACCAGGGAATATGGATGACCTAGCCCGACAATTGGAGCAAATTTGGCAAGAAATACCGCAGGAGACCATCAGGGAGCTTTATCACTCTATGCCATGTCGTGTGGCAGCTTGCATTCAGGGTAGAGGTGGGTCAACACTTTATTGAGCTCGTTACTTTGTAACTCTGTAACTCTGAAATAAATCATTCAATTTGTCTGAAATTTTAATCATTTTCTATTCTGTACATAATCTTTCTCTCCACCAATTTTTGTCTTCATCGGACAACTCCTTCTAGGTGCGTCGTTTTTTTTGTTATTGAGTATATTTTTCAATTATATTTGATGCTACCCCAGATATAAGCCACAAAGAACAGATGACCCAAATTATTCGGTATGTGAAAATGACTGAAACTGGACCTGATATAACAGAGTTTTATACAATTTTTTATTATTCATGACAAAATGGGGTTAGGAATATCGGAAGAAATTTAAAAAAAATTACAAAATGACGGATTGGACATCAAAAATTGCAGAGGCCAGTCTTATGACAATGAAGCTAACATGGCCGGCATTTATAAGGGAGTTCAAACTAGAATTCTAACAGAAAATAAGCTGGCATGTTTTATACCATGCTCAGCTCATTCCTTAAATTTAGTTAGAGCCCAATTTTTTAGAGCTCTCTACAAGCCCAATTTTTTTTTGGCATAGTAAACCGTCTCTTTGTTTTTTTCTCATCTTCTACTTCAAGATGGGAAGTTTTAAAGAAGCATGTACCAATTTCCTTAAAATCCCTGAGTAAGACCAGATGGTCAGCAAGGAAGGAGTCAGTGGATGTTTTTCATAAGCATTTAAACTACTTGAATTTATGCTTTAGAGGAATTGGTCGAAAGTTCGCTCTGTAATGCTGAAACAAAAGCGGAAGCTAGATGTTTGGCACAAAACATTTGCAAATTTGAATTTATTGTCCTGCCATGCTTCTGGAGCAGAATGCTGGAGCAGAATGCCTAGAAAGGGATGATGTCACCGTAGACACAGCTGCGAGACACATCAAGGGCTTAATAAGAGATTTAGAATCAATAAGGAGCAATGCACCAGAAGATGCTATTTCGGAAGCCAGAAGAATAGCTGAAAGCCTTGATGTCCCTCAAGAATTTGAGGAAAAACGGAAAAGGAAAAAAAAAGATAAAGTTTGAAGAGATGTTGAAGATGAGATCAGTGGATTATCGCAAGAAGACTCTTTTAAAGTGGGATTGAGGGGAATATTTGATATCATTTTAAATGACATGAATGTTCGCTTTAAAGCTCTGGAAGAAGTAAACTTTAAATTTAGTTTCCTGAATGGAAAAATAATGAATAAAATGAGTATTGCAGAGCTAAGGTTAGAAGCTGAAAAAGTCGCGGATTCCTACAAAACGGATTTGAACAAAAAAAAACTATTTCAAGAAGTAGAAAGCTTCAAGCACCATGCGATGGAAATTGACGATGGATTAAAACGGCACATGCAAAGGCAATGCTCCAGATTATTTATAAACATGGGCTTCAAGATGTTTATCCAAACTTGACTAAGGCATTGAAGATTTTTCTAACTTTACCAGTTACAGTTGCTTCAGCCGCAAGAAGCTTCAGTAAATTGAAAATAGTAAAAAACTACTTGAGGAGCACAATGTAACAAGACAGACTCTCTAAGTTGAGCATCATTTCTATCGAGCACTAGAGAATATCATCTATTTCTTTTGATATTATTAACACCTTTGCTGCCAAAAGAGCTCGAAAAGTGACAATTTGATTTATTTAGATTCAAGAATGAATAAGGACTATTAGTAAATTTAGTATCCAAAACTCAATGTGTTTCAAATTGAAATAATAAAAGTAGTACATGAATACTATACCAATTTATAACCAAAATACCAAATAAAGTTAAGAATGATTTGAAGTTTAACTGAATGTCTCATTTCTTAATGTTACCCACTTCTGTAATTTCAGATTAACAAATGAAGAAAAAAACCTTTTTCTTTTTAGATTCCGTTAAAAATTATTACACAAAATACAATAGAGGAGTGCTGTAATTTCACAACTGAATTTCACTTGATCTGTTTGCACTGTAGTGTAATGTGTTGATGATTAATGCTACGAAGCTGTAATTACTAGCATTGACAAGTACAGGAAAGTGTATGCTTTTGTTTTTTATTAAATAGCTTTAAATGGAGTGAGTATGGCGTGGAGGGGGAGGAGGGGGCGCCGAAATATACCCTTGCCCCGGGTGACAGGAGGGCTAGTTCCGGCCCTGCGCATGCAGGTGGATGGCTCTTGAATATGCTGTGGAGTGATGAAGCTCATTTTCGTGTTTGTGGAACAGTGGACACGCAAACTGCCGCATCTGAGAATCTTTGTCAGTTTCAACAGATTTCCTTACATTCACCGAAGGTATGGATAAGGTTTATGGCCACATTTCTAATCGATCCGTTTTTCTTCAAGGAAACCCATCCAACCGTACCTGTAACATACACAGTAACCGTAACCCGTTATCGGGACATGTTGCACAATTTCGTCATCCTGCACCTCCAGCAAAGAGAATGCCTCAACACGACAATAATTTTATGCAGGATGGAGCACCTCCCCACCTAGAATGTCATGTTCAACAGTTGTCGGCGCCAACATTTCAGAGAGGATAGAATTCGCACATTCTCAACAAGATGACCACTACGTTCACCAGACCTTCATCCCTATGATTTTTTGACTTTGAGATTACCTCAAAAGCATGGTTTATCGGGGAAACGTTCTTCACCTGGTAGATTTAAAGGACAGAATCGTACTGCATACACAAAACATCTCTAAAGATCAATTGCGTTCAGCTGTCGAAAATACTATCACTCGGTATCAGCTTTTAGTTCTGGGCCAACACATTGAACATTGCCTCTGACTATCCTTGACTCAGAGCTATTATCTACTTTTACATAAGGTATGAATGAATAAAAATCACTCTATAATACTTGGTATGCCGTTGTTTATGGTCCTTTTTCCGTTCACACGCCCATCCAGTTCATACTACTATATAATTGGTATCCTCAGGAAGCGCCGTATTTCCCCCTGTCGGTCATTTTTTTTTCAATTTAATTATTTTTATTTCAGAAATCTTTTCTCCATGACCTGGATTGTATACAAGTCTTGAAACAAGTCTGAAGTTGTGTACAAGTCTTGAAACAAGTATGACGTTGTTGAGCTCATTGGTTCTCTCTCCAGAGTGCTCTGAATATGGATACTGGCACGCCAAAACAAGACGAATATAATGAAGCGAAATGCCTAAAAAAATCTCAAATTAAATTTATTTACTTAAAATTGAATTAAAATAATAATAAAAAAAATTAGGAAGAATATTGAATATGTATTTCATTAATGTATATTTTTTGTTGTTGTTGTAAAGATAGATAAAGAAAGAAACAAAAGGAAGTTACAACGAGCCAAAAATTGATAAATATCTTCGCTACAGCAATAATAATAAATCTACTAAAATTTATCAGTGATCATACATGGTCGTTGACCTCCATCTTGGAAACATAACGGACACTCTTTTATTATTTTTCTTAATCACTTTTAGACAGTAGTCGAATATAAAAATTTCAAGAAATGAACTTTACATTTTCCTCTATTCTGACTTCCAGCGATTTTCCAAAAGCACTATTTCCGAAAATTCGACAAATTGATTCTTTAAAACCAATGATCTAGAGAAAGTATGATTTGTTTGCTTTAAAAGAGGTCAAAATAACAATAACATTTCACGCTAGCTAAACCATTACTAAAGGCGTTCGTTTGTTTAGCAGTTACATTCATTCTATTTCCAGTAATCTTCTTAAATTGTATTTTCTTGCTTATCATCATCGATTACGAGCATGCATCAATGTTTATAACATTTGTTTTGACACTAGTTTTACTAAAGACGAACCTCTAATCTACAATGAATATAAGGAAAGAAATGATTACTTTCACTATCTTTATGATATATTCCCTCGTCGAAATCAAATTGCCCGAATTATTAGCATCGTCGACAATTTCTTCTTTTAAAAAGTAGTAACAGTTACAAAGAACTACCTGAAAATACTGGACTACCTTAAGCCTCAACATAAAAGAAGAAACATTAAATACGTATTCTTTACAGTTTTTGGAAAAGGTGAATTTGTTCTGTGAATACCCAAAACATATAAGCACAATTCTATGGTAAACTTAGTGCCTTACATTCAAATGAAAATTCCCTCCCTTTCCATTTGCAAAGAAATCCATTAATATTCAGCGCTGACTCGAGACTATTATTAAACTACTTATCTGTAGCTCTATGGAGGGAAATATTTATTCAGCATTTTGAGATTACATTTTTTATTAACTTTAATCAAGACATTTCTCATACAAAAGTCCGAGGCCTCATTTAGTGAACTAAATTAATCAATCTCATATCATTCAACCAAAAAACAAAAAAACCGCTGTCATCGTTATGGCCCTAAATCTTTTAAAAGCACCAGATCCTAGCAAAAGTCTAAGTTGCTTATGCTGAAAAGTATCTGTGTATAATAAAACGGACCGAAAAAAATGTAATACTTCACTATTTTCAATTAAAACATTAAAATATTTAAAGACTGAATTATTTACTTTTTTGTGCATACTAAAAGAACCTAATTTTTTATTCAATGTATTAAGATTTCGATTTGTAGAGGTTTTTTTTTTTTCCTTTTTTATAAAATCCTTTCTAGTTTTTTTGTTCTTCTTTTATATTTATTTCAGGCATTATAAATAGATAATATTTATAAAAATTTTAGACTAGTTACCAAAAATAACACAGTAAACACAATACTTCCTGTTCGTAGACTATATCCTCCCATACATGTTCGAATAGCCATAGTTCATTTGAGCAACTGTCCTTATAATAATAAAAACATATTTCTTTTACCAAAATTATATCAAGATACTTTGAAACGAGAATCTTAATGAAACATAATATAAAATCGTAGTTAAGAAAAGATTAGTTAAGATTTGAATGCCAGATTCTCCTAATTCAATGATTTAATAACAAAACGAATGAAATGAATGTGACTTATGAAATACACGTGGCATTCACATGAACATTAATAGGAATTATTATTGAGAGTTATTTCATTGTTAACTCTCTACCATTACCGTACATGAAGCTTTGTTTTTATTACATCAATGCAATAATAAATTTGAGGGCCCGGTAGCCGAGTGGTCAGCGCGCTTGGCTGCGGGTTGGAGGTCGCGGGTTCGATTCCCGGCCTCGGCGGAGGCGGGAATTTTTCCACGCTCCATTCTCCTCCAAACGGGTCCTAGGGTCTACCCAGCCCTCTGTAGAATGGGTACCGGGTTTCTTTCCCGGGAGTTAAAGGCGGGCGGGCGTCGGGCTGACCCCCCGGCCCCAACTTCGTCCCGTTGGTCGAGCTGCGGGAGCCTGACCTCCCGCGATCCCACAGGCCAGCCATGGCCTATCGAAGGGAGAAACTTTAACTTTAACTAACAATAATAAATTTCATAGACTGATGGTGATATAATAAATGAAGAATTTATTATATACGCATTGTTAGGGAGCATGTAAGTTGTATTTTGTCACCTTATATAATCAAGTTCGAGGTATCGCGATAAAAGAATAGTAAAAGCAATAGTAATATTACTAAGTATTAATAATAGTAATAACAATTATAAGATTGCTGCAGCATTATTTAGAAGTAAACCTTCTAGGATAAGTCCGAATAGGTTTAACATTACAGGGTGATTCAAAATTTCCTGTACAAACTTTAAAGGTAGGTCAGGAATATAAAACAAACTGCATTCGTAGGGGAACGTATGTCCGGAAACGCCACCCTAATGTGCTAGAGGGCGTTTTGGCAGCACATTAATTGGGCAGTGTGAGTCATCGTCGTTTGAGACGTTGACTTCGTACGAGTAGGATGTATCGCTTCACCCCGGAGGCAAAATGTTTTTTATCTTTCTGCAACGATTGATGCTAAGACGAAAAATTTTCTGCGGGTGCGGGCGTTTTTCTCGTTTATGTCCCGCAAAAAACGTTCATTCTATACCAGGGGTGGGCAGACTTTTGTAAGGTAAGGGCTACCTCAAGTATACTCCAAGTGGCGCGGTCACCTATCGACAACCAAAAAAAAAACGGAGTATACGATATCTTTCTGCAGCTCTCATTTTCGTTCTGCGACAATGTCGCGCCGTCGCTTGATATTCTGCTTCTGGGCACTTCACTATTGCCGAGAGGGCAGATATGCACCTCGCCTATGGTGCAATGAACTGAAATGGACGATTGTATCGTTAACGGTTCGTCAATCCATGCATCGACATTGTGAGGCACTAGTTACTGTTGGTGAAAGGAACTTTTGACTCCTACTGTGAACCTGTAAGTGTACACCTTACTGACATATTGTAAATA
>JAFIDM010051389.1:0-13805 GCA_023159025.1 Thereuonema tuberculata | reverse complement strand
TCATTAACCAAATTTACTTAAACTTTTTTCGAAAGGAGATTTTGTGGAGGTAGTGTGTTACCATAGTTTTGAGAATTTGTATGAAGTAAACTTATCTCTAAGAATTTTGTACAGAATCGTAAATTTTTATTATCTTTTTTATACGAAACAGTTTGGTTTGCTAATTAAGATCATTACTACTACTTCTTACCGTAAAAATGGACCATAAAGAAAAATGCATGATAGTAGAAATGATGTCCATTGCCCATGACAGGAGAAAACACGTTGTTTCCTGACTACAGACCATATAAAACAATATAGTAGCAGTCATCGTAGAAATAAATGTAACTGTTACTACAGATGTCAGCATTGCTGAAAGTAATAACCAAATAATAAAGTTGTAAGTAATTTTTAACTAAAAATATTCTGAAAGTGAATATACTTTAAATAATAATTTAGTAAAAAATGAAAACTTAAAAACAGCTTTTTCAATATAAAATTAATAGTTCTCTATAACTTTCTCAAAAATCTTTGTTATTCCGTCATATAATTTTCGTTTAGGACAATATTTACGATTTGTTTCGGATACATGTGCAATAAGTGGGTCGTTATGGAAGTCATGGAAACTTTTTTTTTTCTGCCAAATATGCGGCACCACTGCAATTCCGGAATATACATTTGAAAGCTTGTTGGATGTGCTTCTGATTGGCACCACTAACGTGGTCTGGGTCAATGGAAGAACGTCATGGGAGCAAGTGGAAAATACGTATTTGGAAATCATCGCTTAATAAGGCAATGCAGTGTAGCCAAGGAAGAAAAAGGAACACAGGAATGCTCAATACACATTGTTAACAACCCTCAACGTAATCTCCAAGATTGTCCACCGTACGTTCCAGCGTGTGGGAAGGCGGAGAATACCTTTGACTGCATGTGACCTCTCGTCAAAACGCCGTAAAAATTTCAGCTTTGTTCACAAGCGTTTCCCACACAACTACAACTTGAGTTTTGGAATCAAATCAAAGTCGCAAGGATTCCGGTCTGGCGAATACGAAGGGTGTTCCAAGACATCCCATCCCATCGAGATAACAAAGCCTGTGCAGGTGTGACATGTGACATTATCGTGAAGAATGATGGCGTTGGACAGCAGTTCCCAAATGCTGGTAACGTACGGTGGACAATCTTGGAGATTTCAAAGTAATCAAAGTAAGCGATCTTGGAGATTTCAAAGAGGTGTTAGCAATGTGTTTTGAAAATTCGTGTATTCCTTTTTCTTCCTTGGCTACACTATTTCCTTATTAAACGATGATTTCCAAATGCGTATTTTCCACTTGCTCCTATGACATTCCTCCACTGACGTTAGTGGTGCCAATCAAAAGCACAACCAGGAAGCTTTCAAACTTGTATTCTGGAATTGCAGAGGTGCCTCATGTTTGGCAGATAAAAAAATAATTGCCATGACTTCTATAACGGTCCACGTGTATATATATATATATATATATATATATATCATGTTCTACGATCGAAATAGGGCATATCCCGATAAGCCCGGTCTAATCGCGATATGTCTACTACTTACAGGAAAAGATAAATTTTAAGTTGCTATTCGGGATTGACCGGGCAAATCGAGAACTGCACGCTCGTCTTTGGGCAAAGCGCAAAGCGCTAATTTCTGCGGACTACAATACTGATTTTTTTTTCCCACTATTGTATTATCGGCCATAATCGATATTTTTGTTGTGCAGTTTCTATTTCTATTAGTTTTATTGTAGTTAGCGGACCCCATGTTTTTTAATGTATTTCCTCACCAGTCTTCTTTAATGTGAGGATGAGTGACCTATGATAAAATGGGGGGGGGTAATTAAATTAGTATGAGCTTAAGCTATTGGCAGAAAGCGCCAACTCCGCCAGAATGGAGCGTGTGTGCTGATTATCTATAGGTTAGGTAAGTTGAGGTATGATCCCTCCACGATGTTTATACTGAAAAATTTTTAAAATTATTAAATATTGAAAGTTTAATTATGCAATTCAAAGTGTCATTCGTCTCTTCCGTGCACCAACAAATGAACTGTGCGTCCGTTCATATTTTTTAATACTTTCACTTTTTTTTTCATTTTTTAATTTTCTTGTAATTAAAAAACAAAATTAAATAAAAAGAATTTTTTTTTTGTCTTTTTTGTTTGTTTTTACAAATGCCCGGGCTCGTAGCTTGATCACCTTTCTTTAGGCCACAACTAGGGGCGAGATATGATGCCTTTAACCGACGAATCGTTGCCCAGGGTACGCCAAGGGAAGCAGCATCAAGTGATACCCGCGGGAACGGACAGAAGGAGAAGCAAATGTCCATGCCACGACCGGGATTCGAACCCGGGTACCGGCACACTGGCCGCAACGGCAGACCACCGTCTAGACCGCACGGCCACGCCGGCACGGCTAGTATAAAAAGAAATGTTGTCAATACATTTTTCATTTGCACCATTCTTTACATTGTTAATATTTAAGTGATTTGATTAAAAACCTTTCGAGCACATATAAATGTCCTTTGAACTGGAATTTGAATCGCGTTTTGCCCAAATACGAGCATGCAGATCTCGATTTGTCCGATCACATCCCGAAAAGCAACAGAAAATTGATCTTTGTCCGAAAGTGGTAGATGTATGGCGCTTGAAATGTCCGGAAATCGGCATTTGATTCCGATTTATATAGTTCGTTTATCTGTTTAAGACAAAATGTTTGCTCAATAAAGATTATCCATTAAGCTTAAATAAATTCTAATTGTTTAATTTAAAAACGAATTTCAATATTAAATATGATATCAGGGTCATATTCATTGTTCAGATAACACTAGGCAACAAAATTAAACTTTTTCTCTGTATCTTTGATGAAAATAGTTGATCTTTATGTTCTTGAGTGTGCTAAACATGAAAATGGCCATTAAAATGCATGTTTAGCTCTAGTTTTTTAGATATCTCAACTTCTCATAATTATCCTTTAAAGCATAATGCATGTATTTACCTTAATTTTTCCCCTCGGAGGAATGTCTCTGAAGGCGCAATCGCTTTGCCTGCCGTTTGTATTCTGTTGCTGTGATTCTCTGATGAGTGTTTAGCAGTAATCTGCCAACAATTCTGGATTCTACAAGTGTTTTGTTAATAACATTATCTTTTCCAGGTTCAAGTGATTGACGCATAACCTTCTGTTTGTAGTGGCATGCCCTGGCACGACTGTCCCCATACACAAAAAGCAACAAAATTTGGTGTAACCCTGTTGCAAGCCAAGTAATACGGCAATGACTTTCAGATCACCGAAAATGTGCCACTTAAACTTCTCATAGTTTACTCTGCTTATCAGTTGCTTCATATTGTTATAGATTTCCTTCATGTAGGCTGCGTAACCAATTGGTACAGATGGAAGTCACCATTGTGTAGAGAACAGCCTTTAGACTTATCTTTGATGAATCTATGAACAATCTCCATTCATTACTTTTATAAGTCAATTTTCAGAGCTATCATGAGACCCTCAATATGACTGCAAAATACCAAGTTATCTTGTTTGGCGAAAAACGGTAGGAATGGAATGTGGCATTCACGGAACACACTGACATTTACCGATTGGTCAAGACAATTTCACTGCTGCAATCTAGATGCCAACAGTGGAATTGCTTTATCTTTAGGTAACTCCAGATCTCTTACCATATCATTCAACTCAAACCGGGTTACTTTGTGTTGCTGTGTAGACTCCTCAATACACTGGAAATCACGATCTTTCGATGTACTCGGTTTAGAAGGTGATGGAGTAGCATTACCAGTAGAGTCACTGCTGCCCTCGTCACTAACTGTATAAGAATCAGCTGGGATGGGAACAGGTAGTCCATCTCCATGAGGCACTGAACTCATAGCTAATCTTATGTTAGGATACGTCAATGCTGACTTTTTCTTCTTTGAATACCCTGCTTTAAGGGAGTTGTCATGCAAAAATAAGAATCATTTATGTGGTTTAATGGTTCTCTCCAGATCAATGGAATAGCAAAGCCCATTGATGATCTTTTACGATTCAACCACGAACGAAGACCTGTGGCACAAGATATGCAACATATATGAGGATCTCTCCCCTTCCCCTCATCTGTTACTGGCCACTGCGGATAAAAATAGGCTTCCAACACTGCATGATGTGAAGTAACAGGGTTAGAACGCTATGCTGTTTAACGAATGTGTGCGGGTTGAAAACTTTATAGACATAACATTTGCTTAAAAATGATGAGCACACATTAAAAAATCGATTGATATATACATGTTAAAAGCAAGGAATAATTAAATACAGTGAAACCTCTCTGAGCGGCCACCCCACAGTACCGAGAATATTTGGCCGCTCAGAGGGGGTGGCCGCTCTGAAGGGTTTTATAATTGCTATAATGCGTATCTTACTATTATAAGATAATTATTATAATGCGTAATATAAACAAGTCTGACATATATTCCTTATTTAAAATGAAATTTAAAACTTATCTAAAGAGAAAATAGTACAGTATTTTATTTCATGCTTTCTTACATTTTTTTTAAAAAGGCTACAATTTGTGTCTGTTTTAAGTTTTTACTTTTCTCTATAACAACCATTTTTTCAAGTTCGTTTTCAAGTAGAATTTCCCGAAAAAATGAAGTGGTGGGAAATCTCTAAATCCCACTCGGTGGCCGTTTAGAGGGGGACGGATGGCCGCTGATACAGGTTATTTTAACATTAGGTCTATGAGTCGAAAAATCCGTGCCATGAAAAATTGGCCGTTTAGAGGGGTGGCCGCTATACAGGGGTGGCCGCTCGGAGAAGTTTCACTGTACTTAAGAGGACAGGTTCAATCCACTGAACATCGGATTATCTTCAGCTTAATGGGGAAAGGGAAAAGGATGTTTTTTATAAATCCCTGGATTAACCTCGTGGTTTAAGTAACCAATGAAAACTTGAAACTGAGGATTGGTTCGTTTTTGAGAGACCATGAAAAGGAGGGGGGGGGGGGGGGTAGAGAAACAAAATCAGGTTGTTAACGACGGAAATTTAAAACAAAAAATAAAATAAAAATAATAATGAAAAAATAAAAATAAAATTAATAAAATAATGATGAAAAGAGATAAAAATTAAAAATAAAAAAGAAAAATAATTCATAATTCTGCAACCTACTTATTATTCTTTTTAATCTTTTTTTTTTTTTTTTATTGTAGTCAACAACCCGATTGTGTTTTCCTTCTCCCCCCTCTCCGTTTTCATGGTCTCTATTTAATGAACCAATCCTCAGTTTCAATTTATTTTTCATTGGTTACTTTAACCACGAGGTTAATCCAAGGATTTATAAAAAACATCCTTAAAACATTCTTACTTTTAACATGTATATATCAATCGATTTTTAATATGTGTGCTCATCATTTTTAAGCAAATGTTATGTATCTTAATTTTAAATAAATATAATATGGTCTATGTATTAAAAGGGGCCTGATGGTCCAGTGGTAAAGGCACTGGGATGTGGGCTGAAGGAGCCGGGTTTGAATCACATCGCAATTATTCATATTTTCATAATATAAAAATAGTTATAAACTAGGAACATTGATCTTATTTAAAACTCCTCTTAGATGCAACCTACATCAAATAAAATTTGTTACTTTTAGCTTCTATGACTGTATTACTTCCTTTTTATATTTTACATTAGTATAATAAAAAAAAAAATATAATATTTTCATTAAATATTTTCATTCTTATTGGTGTAAGTTATAAGTATTGAAAATATTTACAATGGAATAAGGATTGACTTATTTCTGATTGACGTTTTTTTTACCTCCAATATCGTAGCATTGACCAATAGAAGTAAAAGATAAGCAATATGCTGTAAAAGTTATTCCACTTTTCCACTCTGTTTTGATGGTTACCGCCAACAACAAGATAAATGACTGCAAAATCTAAGAACGAATAAAATGAAATAAATTATCAGAAAAAAAAATCAAAATAGAAGAACGAAGACAAAGAATTCATTCACTTTTCTTTGCCACAGCCAGTTTAGTGATACAACAGTCTGACTGCAATCACTAATCAACGACAAATTTAAACAATTGTGTCCTAAAATATAATTCGGCAAAAATATTCCAAATGTTATAATTTCACAAGTAAATAAATAAAACGTATAGTACTATAAATTAAATAACACCTTTAGCTATAACGTAAAATTGTTTATGATAACAATAAAATTAAAAACAAAGAGGATAGACCATCAGTAATCAACACTTCTTTTCGAAATTTAAAATAGCTCTTTAAAACTTAAATTTCAGATCTTTCATTTTTTTTTTTTTTTTTTTTTTTAGTTGTTTCAATAATAAAATGCAATAAAGTTCCTCTACGAATTTACTAAAATTTCTAGAAACAGATGCTTATTTTAAATAATACAAAAAATCTTAAGTATTAATCACAGCAATAGAAGTGGAAATAAAACTTGATAAATTAATATATAATTTAAATATAAAAGGTGATTCAAATTAAGGATCCCTATGCTGAGTACTCTGAAAAGAGTGTCTGTGGGCAAAACAACGTCCGACTCGGATTGTATAGAATCCAGATCATGGGAAAAAGATTTCTGCAATTAAAAAAAAAAAGTTCAAAAAATATCCGACAGGGGGAAATATGGCGAATAGTTGTTGAAATTTGCATATCACGTACATCGTAAGGCATCGAATCAGATATAAAGTGAAGTGTTAGGCTGGTCGGAGGCATTTTTTTCGACGAAAGCGATGGTTCTCATGTTGCCAGAAACGCTTTACTTTTAAAGCTTTGACATTCCTGGAACGCATGCTGATGGACGAGGATTGGTCCTGGAATATCCTGTGAAGTGATGAAGCGCATTTTCGTGTTTGTGGAACAGTGGACTCGCAAACTGCCGCATCTGAGAATCTTTGTCAGTTTTAACAGATTTCCTTACATTCACCAAAGGTATGGATAAGATTTATGGCCACATTTCTAATCGGTCCGTTTTTCATCAAGGAAAACCATTCAACCGGACCTGTAACCTACACAGTAATCGTTATTAGGACATGATGCACAATTTCGTCATTCCGGGATTTCCAGGAAAGAGTATGCTTCAACACGACAATAATTTTATGCAGGATGGAGCACCTCCCCACATAGAATGTCATGTTCAACAGTTGTTGCGACAACATTTCACAGAGGATAGAATTCGCACATTCCCAACAAGATGGCCACCATGTTCACCAGACCCTAATCTCTTTGATTTTTGGCTTTGAGGTTACCTCAAAAGCATGGTTTATCGGGGAAACGTTCTTCACCTGGTAGATTTAAAGGACAGAATCGTACTGCATACACGAAATATCTCAAGATCAATTGCGTTCTGTTGTCGAACATGCTGTCACTCGGTATCATCGTTTGGTTCTGCAGAACGGCCAACACATTGAGCATTGCCTCTGACTATCCTTGACTCACAAGTCAGTGTATTCATCACTTTTACATAATGTGAGGAATGAATGAATAAAAATCACTCTATAATACTTCGTATGCCATTGCTTATGGTTCCTTTTCCATTCATACGCCCATCCAGTTCATACTACTATATAATTGGTATATAGTGTATATAGTAGTGTATAATTATATATTAGGCCTATTATATAATTATATACTAGGCCTACTATATAATTGGACCGACAGGGGGAAATATGGCGCTTCCTGAGGATACCAATTATATAGTATCCTCAGGAAGCGCCATATTTCCCCCTGTCGGTCGTTTTTTGAATTTAATTATTTTTATTTCAGAAATCTTTTCTCTATGACCTGGATTGTATACAAGTCTTGAAACAAGTCTGACATTGTTTCGCCAACTGGTTCACTCTCCAGAGTGCTCTGAATATGGATACTAAGTTAAGCAATCTCATAAACAGGCCATGCAGGCCCACAGGGGCGCGGGAGGTAAGGCTCCCAGCGTTTCGATACCAACGGGACTAGATTGAGGTCGGGTGAATATGGATATTGGCAGGCCAAAACAAGAATATAACGAAGCGAAATACCTAAAAAAAATCTCAAATTAAAGTTTATTTACTTAAAATTGAATTAAAATAATAATAAAAAAAAATTAGGAAGAATATTGAATAAGTATTTCATTAATGTATATTTTTGTTGTTGTTGTTTTGGTAATGTCAAGCCTGTCAATTACAAAGCTAGTTCCATAGGTAAGGAAAGAAACAAAATGAATTTACAACGAGCCAAAAATTGATAAATATCTTCGCTACAGCAGTAATAATAAATCTACTAAAATTTATCAGTGATCATACATGGTCGTTGACCTCCATCTTGGAAACATAACGGACACTTTTTTATTATTTTTCTTAATCACTTTTAGACAATAGTCGAATATAAAAATTTCAAGAAATGAACTATAAATTTTCCTCTATTCTATCATCCAGCAATTTTCCAAAAGCACTATTTCTGAAAATTCGACAAATTGATTCTTTAGAACCAATGATCTAGAGAAAGTATGATTTGTTTGCTTTAAAAGAGGTCAAAATAACAATAAAAGTTTCACGCTAACTAAAACCATTACTAAAGACATGTTTATTTGTTTAGAAGCTACGTTCATTCTACTTACAGTATTCTTCTTAAATTGTATTTTCTTGCTTATCGTCATCGAATACGAGCATGCATCAATGTTTATAACAATTGTTTTAACACTAGTTTTACTAAAGGAACCTTTAATCTACAATGAATATAAGCAAAGAAATGATTACTTTCACTATCTTTATGATATATTCCCTCGTCGAAATCGAATTGCCCGAATTATTAACATCGTCGACAATTTCTTCATTTAAAAAGTAGTAACAGTTACAAAGAAAATACTGGAATACCTTAAGCCTCAACATAAAACAGGGAACATTAATTAAATATTCTTTACAATTTTTGGAAAAGGTGAATTTGTTCTGTGAATACCCAAAACATATAAGCACAATTCTATGGTAAACTTAGTGCCTTACATTCAAATGAAAATTCCCTCCCTTTCTATTTGCAAAGAAATCCATTAATATTCAGTGCTGATTCGAGACTCTTATTAAACTACATATCTATAGCTCTAAGGAGGAAATATTTACTCAGCATTTTGTGATTACATTTTTTATAATTTTAATCAAGACATTTCTCATACAAAAGCCCGAGGCCTCATTTAGTGAACTAAATTAATCAATCTCATATCATTCAACCAAAAAACAAAAAAACCGCTGTCATCGTTATGGCCCTAAATCTTTCAAAAGCACCAGATCCTAGCATAAATCTAAGTTGCTTACGCTGAAAAGTATCTACGTATAATAAAACGGAAGAAAAATGTTTTATTACAACCGAAAAAAATGTAATACTTCACGATTTTCAATTAAAACATTAAAATATTTAAAGACTGAATTATTTACTTTTTTGTGCATATTAAAGGAACTTAATTTTTTATTCAATGTATCAAGATTTCGATTTGTAGAGGTTTTTTTCCTTTTTTATAAAATCTTTCTAGTTTTTGTTCTTCTTTTATATTTATTTCAGGCATTATAAATAGATAATAAAAATTTTAGACTAGTTACCAAAAATAACACAGTAAACACAATACTTCCTGTTCGTAGACTATATCCTCCCATACATGTTCGAATAGCCATAGTTCATTTGAGCAAGTGTCCTTATAATAATAAAAACATATTTCTTTTACCAAAATTATATCAAGGTACTTTGAAACGAGAATCTTAAAGAAACATAATATAAAATCGTACTTAAGAAAAGATTAGTTAAGATTTGAATGCCAGGATTCTCCTAATTCAATGATTTAATGATAAAACGAATGAAATGAATGTGACATGAAATACACGTGGCATTCATATGAACATTGATAGGAATCATTATTGAGAGTTAACGGCAGATCATTTCATTGTTAACTCTCTACCATTACCGTACATGAAGCTTTGTTAATGCAATAATAAATTTCATAGACTGATGGTGATATAATAAATGAAGGTATTGTTAGGGAGCATGTAAGTTGTATTTTGTCACCTTATATAATTAGGCCAGTCAATAAAACCATCGAACATCGCAAACGCGCATGTATCTACGATTTTTTTATATGTTGTTAGGACCCCTGAGAGTAGTTTATACCCAAGTTTGCAACCCTGAAAACCCTGTGCTACTCCTGTGGTGTTCGAAACACTGCGAAATTCGAGCACCTGTGTCAGTTTTGTCGGAAAAAACACAGGAAGGAAGCGTTTATCGGCTATCTTTACTCTATACTTTTGTAAAGCATACTAAATTTGCTACAATTTTAGCCCAACTAGAGCTCTCTAGGTATATTGGTTGCGGAGAAATAGCCAGTCAAAGATTGGCAAGTTTTTCCAAAAAGTGGAAAGTTATCGGTAGGGTCATGTTCCAAGACACGTACCGGCGAAACTAATGGTTTTAGAGAAACATCGTTAGACAAAAAATTGTAGTGAATTGAATTAGCTGCAATTTGATTCCAAAATGGTGCCTCTAGGCCTCATAGTTTCCTCAAAAACGAAAAAATAGCAAAACATCGTAATTTGGAAAAATGAGGAAAACATTGTACTGAATCATATTTATATGTATTTCTTTAAAAATACGTGCAAGAATGTGAAGTTAACATTGTAGATGTAACATATGACTTCAAATAAACATACACTAAACATATAAACGTAAACATAAAATAAATAACGGAAACAAAAATGTAACAAGAAAATTCTACACAGTCAAGCATAAACACCGCAATAGTTTAGAACTTCGCCGTTTTGGAAGTGCCAGGTCTGATGAAGTCTGGATCAGTGGGGAAGGGAGTGGAAGGATGGACGACGTTTTCTGGAGGTGGAGGCGGGTCGTCATATGGTGTTGGGTTGTCCACATTCTCATCCTCCTCGTCCAGGACGATAGGGGTGACGTTTGTGCAACTGCGCTCTTGGCAAAAGGAACATACGATAGAGCACTTGAGCCCTGCCTTTCTGCAAGTGCACGACCCTAAGCACCCTTTCTTGCATTTGCAAGCCACCATTCTAAGCAGGGTCTGAGGAGCGGACATTGTGATGGGCATGAGACCGTGTTCGCTGGTGGTCCATCCCCAATCACAAGGGTTTTTGTCGACCCCCAACCAGTTTTGCACCTGGTGGTAGGTCCTCCACGAATATTTTGCATCCTCTGTGGTGGTGGTGGGGGAGGCGGGCAAGGTTGATTTTGGCCGTTGCTGTCGATTTTACAAATGCTGAGTATCGCAGGGTGTTCAGCGTTCCCGCATCTCCGCCGTAGAGGTTCATCAAGATCATCTCGCCAGCGTTTCCTACTGCGTCCTGGTTGGAGTTTGGATCAAGAAAAATGCTGGCGAGATCTATCCAGTGGGTTTTTTTTTTTTTTTGAGGACGTTGCACCACTTCATCTTGCCTTGCCAGACAAGGGCAGAGGTGGTGTCACACCCACTGATGGCATGCAGGAACAAAACCATCCCTCGTGGAATCTTCATTTCTCCACATGTGAAGAAATTTGCTGTATAGTGAGCGCACTCTGACCCACCTCTGCCGCCTTTTTGGAAGTACACGTTCGTCTGTCCAGAGCTTAAGGCGTTGAGGAGGACCAGTAGGTCGACGTCCTCCCCAATGATGACAACTTGGTCGAACGATGAGCTCTTGGAGAGTGCAGTACTCACTATATCAGTATCAGCGTCTTCTTGAAATTGATGTACCTCGATACCCTGCCTCTCAAATTTAGTTCGCATCAAGGTGATCAAGCGGCGTTTGTTGGATTCATTGGAGAGCAGTTTTGCCTGGGGCACTGTGGTGGCTGTTGATTCATCAGACAAAATGTCACTGCAGGAGAGAGAAGCAGAGCGTCGCAGCTGATATAGTGCTCCTCATAGATGCATCGTATGGGTATCCATCAAACACCCCAGCTACGTTTTTACCAAAGTGGTTGAAAGCGTAGCTAACGTACTCCGCCATAATGGCTCTGACTGAATCATTGCGATGCCAGATCACCTTGTGCAGGAGGTAACCACCATTGATCACTGTGAACGCACTGTTTCCGGGGATAATGTGTTCCGTGACCGGTGCAAATGCTGACTTGAAGGAGGATTTCGTGCCCTTGCGCATTCCTTCTGCAGTGAACAAGGAAAACGGATACGGTGCTAGCTTATATGCAAAATGCTGCTTCAATTGTTCATCTGATTGCTTTGTGATGCAGACCCTCTGGAATATAGTAAGGGGATCAACATCAACTCTCCTGTTAAATACTTTCACAGAGGTGGTAACTGATGCCAAGGTCTTCACTTTGTCCTTTAATTTGAAAGTCACTTTACCAAAGGTTACCAACAATGTGTTTCACTCCTTCCGCTCCCAGTTCTTGAGCCAAGTGACAGTTGATATCAGGGCCTCCGACGATTTCACTGTGGATGGAAACTAGGCGATCCGTGACTGGGAATGGAGGGTGGATGTTGAACCAGATCCTCAATTTTTCGGCGTCTGCATTGTCCCTTACAATTTGGGATGGTCTCATATCAACTTGCTGTTATGATGTTAGAGTCCCAGTTCCAGTGAAACTATGAGGCCTAGGGGCACCATTTTGGAATCAAATTGCAGCTAATTCAATTCACTACAACTTTTTGTCTAACGATCTTTTTCTAGAACCTTTAGTTTCGCCGGTACGTGTCTTGGAACATGACCCTACCGATAACTTTCCACTTTTTGGAAAAACTTGCCAATCTTTGACTGGCTATATCTCCGCAACCAATATACCTAGAGAGCTCTAGTTGGGCTAAAATTGTAGCAAATTTAGTATGCTTTACAAAAATGTAGAGTGACGATACCCGATAAACGCTTCCTTCCGGTGTTTTTTTCGACAAAACTGACACAAGCGCCAGAATTTCGCAGTTTTTCGAGCACCACGGGAGTAGCACAGGGTTGCAAACTTGAGTATAAACTACTCTCAGTGGTCCTAACAACATATTAAAAAATCGTAGATACATGCGCGTTTGCAATGTTTGCCTTTTTTTGTGTCAATATTGACTGGCCTAAATCAAGTTCGAGGTATCGCAATAAAAGAATAGTAAAAGCAATAGTAACATTACTAAGTATTTATAATAGTAATAATAATTATAAGATTGCTGCAGCATTATTTAGAAGTAAACCTTCTCGGACGAGTCCGAATAGGTTTAACATTACAGGATGATTCAAAATTTCCTATACAAACTTTAAAGGTAGGTCAGGAATACAAAACAAACTGCATTCGTAGTGGAACGTATGTCCGGAAACGCCACCCAAATGTGCTAGAGGGCGTTTTGGCAGCACATTAATTGGGCAGTGTGAGCCATCGTCGTTTGAGACGTTGATTTCGTACGAGTAGGATGTATCGCTTCACTACTGCCGAGAGGGCAGATATGCACCTCGCCTACGGTGCAGAGAACGGAAACGGACGAGTCGCTGTACGATTGTATCGTGAACGGTTCGTCAATCCATGCATCTACATTGTGAGGCATGAGTTACTGTTGGTGAAAGGAACTTTTGAGCACCTACTGTGAACCTGTAAGTGTACATCTTACTGACATATTGTAAATATAGGGTTAATAAACAAGCTGTCTATCTTACTTGTTGTCTTTTATTTCTGAACCTTCCTAGCACATTCGGATGGCATTCATAGTGGAACCCTATTCTTAGTGGAAAACGAAAGTCACCCGAATATGCTAGAAGGTACACTAAGGTTCAGAAATAAAAGACAAGTAAGGTAGACAACATCTTTATTAGCCCTATGTTTACAATATGAACCAGTAAAGGTGTATACTT
>JAFIDM010051388.1:0-30210 GCA_023159025.1 Thereuonema tuberculata | reverse complement strand
AATTTGTGTTTTGTTTAGTTATGTGCGTTCTTTGTTTTATTTTACTATAAAAATATAGATATTTTTGTATAAAGAAATTGAAACTGTAGAAACTCGAGTGAACCTAATGGATCCTAATTAGCCTATTAATCTAAAATCTATTCGCATATTTCGATTAAAAAGATTAGAAGCTACAATAAATTGCAGTATATCACAAAGTCTAAAATACTAATAGTGATTAAGTCTTAATAGGCCAGTCAAATCGTATAAAAAAAAACTGTTAAAAACGCAAAACGCGATCTAAAGCCGAGTTTTTGGTATGTTATTTGGACCCGTTAGGGAAGTGTGAAACTATGTTTGGCAAGCGAAAAAAAGTTGTGCTAGCTGCGTAATATGTGAAAAACTGTAAAATTTTCGGACTTTTTGAAGTTTCTGCAGTTTGACTCCCAACCTATGCGTGTTTTGACTTTACTTGGGCTTATCATTTTCAAAGTATATTAAATTTGTGACAATTTAAGCCCACCCTAAGCTCGGTATGTCTAATAAGTTTTGAGATAGGGCACTTCAAAAATTGACATGTTTTCCAAAAATTCAGTTTCGCTTTTGCTTTTAGCCAAATATCGGATAAACCGCTCATCCAACGATAAAACTTATAAGAAACTAAGTTTTATCACTTTTAATTACCTTTCATTTTAGCGCAAAACGGGATCAGTAGACGATATAGTTCTCTTGCAATCGCTAAAAAATCAAACATTGCGAATATAGATTTTTAAGATATGGGCCTAACCTAAACACTGTTAAATTGTGGACGTTAGGTGAAAGAAAAAGCCAAATAAAAAGTTGTTGTGTCTATGTTTATTATGTTACATATAATAAGTAATATGTTATAAAAAATTAAATTTTACATTTTTTGGATGTGGCATGTTGATCATCTTGATGAGACAACATCTCCAAAGTTAAAGATTTGTCAATGTATTCTTCGAAAAATAATGTCGATCAGCAGTGGCATTGTTGGCGACCCTGAAGTCAATTGCCACATGGCACAAGAATTGGGAATTGATGGGGTCAAACAGATCACGGGAAACTCGTTTGGGAAAATTGGCTTCAAACGAAAAGACAAGGTACGAATCCTGTCGTCAGTTACCATCAAAGTGCAAAACAAGCAGATTGAGATAGATCCTCTCAGCATTTTTCAAAGGCTCTATCACAAAACAGACAGATAAGGATCTGAAAGAGTACTTCAAATACGAGTTGGCTCCCTACCCAATGGCTTTGTTTTGTGAAGAGGGGATGCGTAAAGGCACAAAATCAAGCTTTTCTTCAGCTTTTACCCCACTCCCCGAAAACATCCCTATAGGAATCCCTACATTCGTTGTTGTGGATGGAGGCTACTTGCCCCAGAAGGCCATCTGGCACCAGAAAAGGTCATTTAGGGAAATTGTAGCTGCTTAAGTCAGCTACACATTAAGAAACTTTGGGAGGAATGTGGCAGTTGTGTTTGACGACTACCCAGAAGATGGGGTAACATGAAGCACAAAAACTGCAGAAATATTACGTCGGTATGCAGCTTCATCATACAGGGACATAATGGTTGTAGATTCAACATTGATCAAGGTGCCCCAGGAGAAATTGCTATCAAACGATAACAACAAGCGACGCATGATCGACTTCCTCTGTTCAGGATTGGAAAACGAGGGGATCCAAATAAAGCAAGCTACAGAGGACGCCGACTGCACTATAGTGAGATCAGCGCTAGACAACAGCAGATCCAATGAAAAAGTAATAATAGTTTGAGAGGATGTGAACCTCTTTGTACTCCTATATGGATTGGGATATAGTGTGGACTATGTGTTCTTCCACAAAAGTGGCAGGAGTGAGTCAGGCTCTCTGCAGTTTTCCTCTACATCTTTCAAATCCGGAGAGCTATCATTTACCCCTGGATTTGTATGATTTGTGCACTCCTTCACCAGTTGCGACACTACTTCTGCCCTTTTCTGCATGGAAAGATGAAGATGTTGGGGTCGTCCAAAAGCAACCACGGCTGGTTGATGTGGCTACCATTTTCCTGCAGCTTGATGCCAAACATGACGAAATAGCCGCTGCTGGAAATAAACTTCTTGTGGCTCTGTATGGAGGAGGAGTCACTAGCACTCTTCACACTCTCCGTTACGAAATCTTCGTGCGATCAGCTGCCAACGCCAAGGTCCATCCTGCTCATCTACCCCCAACTGAAGAGGCTGCAGCTCAACGTGCATATCGAACATACCACCAGGTTCAGGAGAGGTTGGGGATAGAAAAAGAACAAACTGGACCTGTAACCAGCAGGGACTGTTACCTGAGACTTCCACAAAGGACCCAGCTCCTCAAACCTCTAAATTTCATATCATTTCCAAACTTATGATCATTTCCAAGTGCCGCAAAGGGTGCAATGGACGAGGTTGCACGTGCCAGACAGCAGGGCTAAAGTGCTCTGTTCTCTGTCATTTCTGTCGGGGCAAGTCATGCCAAAATGTCCCCACAATTGAAATATAGGACTCCGATAACGAAGAATACATCGACAGATCTTTCCCTTTGGAGGAGATGTTGTCTCAACAACATTTATCTCACCAAGATAATCAGTCGGTAACCTCCAAAAAATGTAAAATTTCATTTTTTATAGAATTTTACTTATTGTCTGTAACATATTAAATGTCAATAGACATAGCTTTTCACCTGGCTTTTTCTTTCACCTAATACTCACAATTTCATGTTAGCAGTGTTTAGGTTAGGCCCATATCATAAAAATCTATTTTCGCAATGTTTGAATTTTTAGCGATTGCAAGAGAACTATATAGTCTACTGATCCCGTTTTGCGCTAAATGAGAGGTAATTAAATGTGCTAAAACTTAGTTTCTTATAAGTTTTATCGTAGGATGAGCGGTTGTCCCGATATTTGGCTGAAAGGAAAAACAAAACTGAATTTTTGGAAAACATATCAATTTTTGAAGTGCCGTATCTCAAAACTTATTAAACCTACGGAGCTGCGGGTGGGCTTAAATTGTCACAAATTTAATATACTTTAAAAATGATAATGACAAGTAATGTTAAAATGCGCATAGTTTGTGAGTTAAACTGCAGAAACTTCAAAAAGTCCAAAAATTTTGCAAAAATTTTCACGTATTACGCAGCTAGCACAACTTTTTTTGCTTGCAAAACATAGTTTCACACTTCCCTAACGGGTCCAAATAACATACCAAAAATTCAGCTTTACATCGCGTTTTGTACAATTTGATACAATTTGACTGGCCTATAAGTTTTTTCGAATTCTCCCAGAACAATTTTCCATGCTGTTGTTAACTTTTCTGTGAAGTTATTTAATCAGTGATCATAAGTTATGCAAGTTAAATTTTAAGCTAGTTACTTTTAAAATATTTCTATACTTTTCAAAATGAAAAATATGTATTTTAGATTTTAATACCAATTTTGAAATTGAAGATATAATCATTTTCTTGAAGACTCAAAAACCAAGGATGCACATTAATAAACATTCAAGCCTTTAAGTGTATTATGAGATGGAGTCGGGAACGGCCGTTTCGTCCTGTTCGAAGACTCATCAACCCTATCCATCCTCCTGGACGGTAATCCCAGAAAGGCATGAACATAAATGGAAGTCATCTTCGCACCCAAAATTGACTCCTGAACAAAATAATCAACAAAAAATATGGGCTCAAGTGCACTCAAAAAACCTTTAACCAAACAATCTTTTGGATCGACAAGGCTTTTGATAATAAAGAAACAACCAAATAAAAAGATATAGTAATATAAAGAAAGGTTTTTGATTCTTCATAATTTTTCTGCACGTTAATTTATTTCTTTCGGTAGTAACTCAAAAGGCCCTGTGATGATAAACTCTAAGGCGTGAATGTTTATTCAAGTGAATCCTTGATTTTTGATTCTTCATAATTTTTCTGCACGTTAAATTTGTTTCTTATAATATTTTCTTCTTTTTTCTTAAATGAAAGGGGCGAACAATTCGAAATAATGAAAAGGTAATATAATAATGAAACAAAAGAAAACGGTGAGCTTTTAGTACTCAGTTTTTATTACTTTCTTTCTTGGCCCAGTTTTCCCCTTTGACTCAGAAAGAATGAAAAAAAAGTATTTCTAACACAGTTGTTTGTTTTATATTCACAAAGGATTTTGATTAACTGCAAATACTACAAACTTTGTAAGAATGATTGTTTTTTCCAACGATTGATGCTACTTAATTTCTCAATAAAATGTCTTTTATTACATGTTTTCCTTACTCATTGCTCATAATTATCATACTATTAATAGGCGAAAACCGTACGGATGTTTGTTTCATCACAACAGCGCTAGGGAAACAGTATTTACGCGGAAACAAGGTGGCGCCACCAACATTTCTCAATACTACTAGAGCAAGATTGTTTCGGCATAGTTAGGTTTTTCGTGAAGTTTCCAAACGAAACTTCGAGACTACATCTAATATAATAACAAAATAAGTTGAGCATTAGTAATACTAATAAGAAAAAAAATAGTTTTAAATAATTGCTCTAAAATTTTGAAAATAAGAGTGAACATACGAAAATACTAATCTAACAACGCAATTTGTAACAACAGGATATAATGGTTATTAAATGTCTTTATTTGTTTTTTATATTCTATATTACAATATCGGGCGCATGCAGAATGCCTTTGGAAGGACGAAAACCTCTACGAATAATGTTCCTTCCACTATGAGATGAGAGTCACGTTTGCAGAGACAAATAGATCGAATGCAGCAGGATTTATACATTGTATTCCTTTTAAACAATGAGTTTAGAGCATCTTTTGCAATCTTGTGTTTTTGAACCATTTTCACGGTTTTTCAAAAATGTGGCCTTTGTTTTAGTTCCGTGAATATTTCATGGGTTGCACCTAGTATGAAAATAATCTTTTTTTTTCCCGAAATTCAAATTATGAATTTTTGAAACAAAAGATTAGAGATGAAATTAAGAAATAATTTTAATACGATAATGGAAAGGAATAACTTAATAAAATTACCCATTAGTTGAAATAAACAGTAATCAATGTGAATGATTGGACCGCCTTGATACTGAGAATGATATAAGGTTCATAATGGTTTTAGAATGAAATGAAACTATACTTTTGATTTAGTGAATGCAATAAATACTATCAAAAGGAAATTCAAAATGTGCCATTATAAAGAACTGCATCTGGATATAAATTACTTAGATAAATCGTTTCGATACTTCGTTTTCTTGAAAAACTGAAACTTTAGCAGTTAAGTGAATTAATAAATTTCGCTGAATTATTATTTATTACGTCTAATGTGTTTATAATGCATTTTAGAAGATCAGGAATTTATTGAAAAACTACTCATTATGATTTATTCAGAAAGTGAAGTTTAATGCTAATAATTATGTTCTATTTTTCATTGACCATCAATATGATTTATAATAAGAGATTAATAACAATCTTTCATCACAGAACATGTAGATACACAACAGACATATATCAATAACTTACAACTGAGATACAAAGAATTATTGAATCACAGAATCAGAGATGTGTGGCTAAGGTTCTCTATTTTTCCAGATCTCTTGATTTATCAAACACTAATGTTAAAAACTTCGAATTTCTTCTTAAACATAATACAGTGAAACCTCCGAATAGCGGACAGTCACGGGACCGGAAGTTTCGTCCGTTATTGGGAGGTGTCCGCTATTGGGGAGGACTATCTTTTTTTCAATTTTTAGCTTATAGCATGTCATTTAATGAAAAATTACGTACAATCTTAAATTTCTACAATTAACATTGCCCTATGAGAAAATATGAACAATTGCAAACTGTTTACTATTTTCCTTTTTAAATGAATGCTAATCCATTAGTCTTACTTAAAATAATAACAAAATTAATTACAGTATTAATTTTTTCATTATTTTAATTAAGACAACGGATTAGAAAATTAATTTTATTAACTGAAGCAATCAGTTAACAGTTTGACATTTCTTTTTTGCATTGAAAACATGTTTCTCAATATGAATATTTAAATCGTTTAACTTTGCAAGGCCTTCAGAGTCCCCTTTGCTTCCTACGCCTTTTCTTGCAATAATGGCCCACTAATGGGAATGTTTTTTGCTCGTGCAGCACAAAACTAATCGAAGACAACAGAGTCGATCGCACTTGTCTCCGTTTCCGAACTTTCATGTGTTTGGAGTTTTCGTTGGAGTTCGTGATCCATAATTTCAAAATTTCCTCTGGACGCTACGTATTACTGTAGCCTGATTCTTTTGCTTTTGAAAAACAACACAAGATCGTTCAATTTCTGTAGAATGTTGTCCGTTATTGGGAGTGTCCGCTAATCGGAGGTCAATACATGGAAACGTCTATATTAAGGGACTGGGAATTGCAAAATTGTCCGCTATTGGGGGGTGTCCGCTTTTCGGGAGTGTCCGTTAGTGGAGGTTTCACTGTAAATATAAAAGCTCACAAACATCATCTTCAGTATCAACTTCTTTATCTCAATATTTCAATTTCCTAAGCGGGGATTTTTTTGAAATTGTAAGTACAATATGAAACTGTAAATTGTTTTAATGCGTGTCTATGACATCTTTGTTATTAAGATACTCAATATGAAATTGTAAATTGTTTTATAATGCATGGTTGTATTATTTGTAACATCTTTGTTATTAAGAAAGATCATGAGTGTAACGAGTAATATCCTTTTTTTTATGAATGTTAATACTTTGTTATTAAGAAAGTTCATGATTGTAACGAGTAATATCATTTTTTTATGATTGTTATTACTTTGATTCTGTTTTATGAAATACAAATAAAAGTTTGCTTTTCTCTATTTCTATTTTACTCCTGAAGAAAATCCCCGCTTAGGAGATTGAAATATTGAGATAAAGAAGTTGATACTGAAGATGAAGTTTGGGAGTTTTTATATAAACACTAATGTTATTTTAATGAATGAATAGAGAAAATTTTAATTAAATTTAGTGCTGCTTGGGTGACTAGCGATTTCTGCGAAAACTAGCGCATAGATACAAACGTATAATTTCCTCAGACTGTTGATTTTAGGAATAGTAGATACTGATTTTGAGGTCATTTCGTTGGGAAAGGAGACGACAACCTGATTGATTCGTTTCACATTTCTTTGTTTTCTTTCTTTATACATTTGTACAATATGATATAATATATAATAAAGTAATATAATTAATATATATAAAAACGTTATTCTGTCTGTCATTGTGTCATAAGACTTTAAGTTATTCCAATATTGTGAAAAAACTATAGGCGATAGATTGGTCATGCAAATGGATAAAATGTAGATCTTTTTAAGACAAACAAAATCCTACATAAAATCTTTCGAAAAAATGCTTTGGTTTCCAAGATGTCACCTTTTAAAGGGTCAAATTTTGACTTTTTCTCAATTTAAACGAGAAGTATAAAAGTTGGAATAGAACATTATATTGAGAAAATGTTGGTAAGGTATATGGCCCAAATATCACCCAGGTTCGTAATACCGCCCAGGGCGATGTAGGACGGGATAGTGATGCTATCCCACGGGAACCGATGGAAACAATTTGCCATTCCTTCCATTAGCACGCTGTGTTCGTTTGGTGGTGTTAGTTCAACCCATTTATTTTTTATGAATTCTTGAAGGTTTTTCGTTCTGGTAAGTTATGAACCTACTGTTTCTTTTAGTGCTGCAGCTTATGAATTATTCATGCCATCGCAACCATCTAATATCGTGAAGTAGTGAAAGAAATAACCTATCTGTTGATAATGTCTGTCACTTGTTAGAGGTAGCCGGTTTGTCTGTAGCGTCCCCCAAATTGACAAGCTAGAGAGTGCCCAATATCGCCCACCTCGTTGTTCCATATATCGCCCACTGTGCGATAGTTTATTTTGGTTTATTACAGATGTCTCAACGTAAGACATGGGACAGAGAAGTTGTCACAGCTGTAAAAAATAAAAAAATGGGCCTTCTGAAAGCTTCCAAAACATGTAATGTCCCAGTCTTGTGAGTGGGTCACCATTCACAATTGCTCTAATGAATTCTCTCAGGAAAAGGAAACTAAGTCCTAAGGGGCTGAACTTAGACGATCCAAAGCAAAAGAAGCTCGCAACACCCATAAAGAATTGCGAAAGATTAAGAAAAAAAACACAAAATGCAAAGAAGTGCAAAAAAACAAAGTATTTAATGGTGTGGGCGATATTTTTAACACTTTCACAAAATTCAAAACATGAGGTTTGCCTGAACAAAAATTGAGGAAAAATACAAAATAATAGTTATATCTATAATTGGTTCAGGAACATGTAAGTGAAGGTTCATATGATAAATTGTAATTGGTTGCAAGCAACTGAGACGATAAATGACAAGAATATGGGCAGGTTTTCTTAGATGGGCGATATTTGGGCCATATACCTTACATTTTGAAAGTTTTATCGAACGATATATCAGCCATTCACAAACGTTTCGGCGTTTGCAAGGTACATGCAAAAATGTGAAAAATTGCATGTTGGCTATAGTGAGAAGTTTGTATTGCTGGGAAGTCGTATATTTTCCGCTCACAATGATGGGAAATCGTATATTCTCCGATCACAATATTAATTTGCTAAATAAATAAAAAGATTTTTAATGCTATATACGCAACGGTTCCGGAGCGAAGCGACGGTACCCGGCTAGTATAATATATTATAATCATTAAATTATATTTATCAAGTGTTTCTTTTCAAAATGGATCCTGCAAAATTTATAAGTTAATCAAATGTAGTAATCATTTGATTATTAATGTTTTTAATATTAGTTTGAATTTAGTATCTAAAATGCAATATCTGACGACTTCTTTGATTTTGTGGTTTTCAAACTAAATGAGAGTTGCTGTTAGTTTCGTTTTATTATACCAATATTTCCCCTTAGATTCACTCGTTCTACATCCATTCACTTTGCAAGGATATGTAAACGCAATTTATTAAAACAAATTGTAAGTAAACTGAAAGTTATGACTGAAATTCTGAAAAGAAGTTTATTGCTGAAAACAGCTAACTTAATACTCTAGTTAGGAAATACAAAATACAGAAGGTCACAAACGTTCTTCTATGTTAAATGAACGAATGAGAATCGTTATTGTATTTCACGAGTAATTGTAGCTCAGTTGAAAAGGAATTTTAATCATATGATCCGAATCGATAATTTTATGACTATGTCTCTTACTATAATTGAATAATAACTAATCTCGTTAACTAACCATTTAAATTAGTTCATGTTGAAGACTGAATTCGTAGAATATTGTTGTAAAAAGCCAAAGTACAAACTTGTTTTGTTCAAAAAGGCAACTATTATTTATTGGTTGCCTAGATACGCGTCATAGTTCTTAAGTCAAATAGTCCTATTAATTCACAGCTCACCCAAAATAACTGAATGAACGTTACCTTTATATCTTCTTAAAATATACGTCTTAAAGATATATTAATTCATTAATAAACATTCATTTATACACATAATTCTCCTTCCTGAAATTGTATATGTTACAAAGCACACATCGTTTCCTTAATCTTATTGGAATTTTTTTTCATTCCCCGCAACAATCCATATATGTTTCCCTTACAGTTATTTACAAACAATTACTCGTGATCTAACATCCAACAACCTTTGTCATTACAATATTTTACAGTTGTCAATTAAATATAAATGAAAGGATAATTAAATATACGATTCAGGCACTATTTTTATTGCCATTAAATAACTTGAAAAAAACTATGCACGGATTGTTGAGTATTCAACAGATTTAACGCACGACTTATTACTAAATAGACTGGATTTAGGTTTTTAAAATATTATTCAAAATGCAAAAGTAAGAATATCTAAGGACGTAGTAAATGACTCATGCATATTTGTTGCTGTTTCCCATTCTAGTTAAATTTTGTTCAAGTGAAAAACATTTTGCGACCAGCTGCCATGACAATAACTGCACTTAATGGTTAAATGATTTATATATTTATTTTACTTTTTCAACTGAGCATCTTGTAGGAGCAGAAATCTTTTTAAACCTAATGGATCGTTAACAATCCAACAATCAGTACAAGAAAGCATAAAATAAGTTACAGTTCGATTTAAAATACAACTACAGACTTATCTCTCAAATCCATGTGCATAACTCTCAGATACGATCTCTGCACTATTATCATGTTAGCATCTTTACTGACATTGGAGATGAAAATATTATTTTTAGTAAAAATTTTATAGAAGGAATTACTAGAAAATTAAGATTTTTCAGAAAATCAGGCCATTTACTTCTTGGTTGCAAAAAATCATCATTAATTCAGACATTGTATTCGACATTAAGTTGTATTTGTATTCAATTTGTAACAGTATATTTGAACTGAATTATAACAAAATATTCTGGAAATAAGAATTTTCTAACTGTTTCAGAATAACTTAATAATTTCAATTCTTAATAATAGTTATTGAAACAGTTCAAATCACTAATCTCGAAATCAATTTATTCTATAAAATAAAAACTTACTTGTTTCTAATTTTGTATGTTATCTATATCGAAGAATACAATTGAAATCAAATTGATTTGCGTTTGCACATTTGTCGCCAGGTGTCGCAGTAATCTTTTTTTTTTCATTCATTCTTTACAAAAAGTTTAAAATCTAAAGTCTACTCAAAAGGTATTGTTTCCTTTTGAGTAGACTTTATAAATAGTTAGGATTGCTCAGAATCTTGTACGTAATGTTAAAGAATGTCTAAATGTAGTTCAGCAAGGAGTAGAAAAGGCTAATGAAATAGAAGAAGAAGGTTATAACCAAACTGTATCAATAGCAGAACGAAGTGAATTAAAATCTCCTGTTCCTGATGAAAGTAAACCAAAGAATAGAGCAGTTGCAGAACAAAGCAACTGTACTTTTTATAAATAAATTGCAAATGAAATGTTATGCCAGACAGTATTCTTACTGCGAAAAATATCGAACACTCTAGTTTAAATAGAAAATACAAATTATAGAAGGCCACTGTCTAAAAGAGACCATCTCTGAAATATAAAGTTGCAGTGCATACCTGTTCGTATGAAGCTAATTGTTAGAAAAATGATTTCTGACAGCGAAGCTTTACGCCGGACTCTAAAAGGACGTTTAAAATATGATAGACATTGATCTGAAGATGGTATTAAGGAAGTACTTTGTTTCTGTTCTTTTACAGTTGCAGAGAAGATGTTGAAGACTTAATTCGACGGGGAAATAGTCTGAATTTTTCCTTTAATGCTTTTCCTCAGCAGCCAAATGCTACTTTAAACAATAGGAATGATGACATCCAGAATAACAATGTCATTGAAGAGCCATCATCAAATAAATCTGATTTAGATATTTCAATTCAAGAAATGAAGGCGGAATTCAGCTGAAGAGAATATGATTCTAAGAGACAACATGTCGTTGAGAAGGCCTTTTTGGACAGAAGGGTTTAGTTTGAAAATAATGGCCAACTTTTAGTCGAACAGGCCAAGCAGCAATTGGAGTTGATGGAAGCATAGCAAGAACAAGCAGTTGAATTTCAAATAAAGTTTTTGGAACAAGAAACTGAAATTAGAAAACAAGAAGTGCAGCAGCTACAACAGGATCTTAACGAGCGGCTTTAGATATTTGACAACTTAACAACGGCAAGAATGAAAGAAGCGGAAATTATTCAAAAACAGATGACAGAATCCACGCAAAATACAGTGATAGAACACCAAGAGAACTTTGATGTCTTACTTGCATATCAATGTGAAATGAATGAATTATTTGGGAAAGTTACAGAGGCACTTCGTAGCTGTATTCATAAGGATCGACTTCCAGATTCTGCAAAGCAGGCATTAGGAATATTGAAAGAGGTCAGTTTATTACTGTATCAGTTTGTTCAAAGTGCAAAAATAAAAAAATCTAACTAATGAAAATGTCAGGATTGCTTAGAATCTTGTACGTAATGTTAAAGAATGTCTAAAGGTAGTTCAGCAAGGAGTAGAAAAGGCTAATGAAATGGAAGAAGAAGGTTATAACCAAACTGTATCAACAGCAGAACGAAGTGAATTAAAATCTCCTGTTCCTGATGAAAGTAAACCAAAGAATAGAGCAGTTGCTGAACAAAGCAGTACTGAGCAGTTATCAAATTTACAAATACGAAATAGTAATATTGCAACTCCATCTGAAATATATTTTACTGAATGTGTCAGTCGTTCTGCTTTGAAAGAATTTGAAATCTTGCAGAATCATTCAAGCAAATTTCAGAGATCTTATCAGGAATTGTTATCTGATGCTAACCTCAAACAGTATAAGTTCGCTCTGCAGAAAGCTGTGAATATTCCATTGAATGCTATTTCAGCCAAGTCGGGATCTGATGTCAGAGGCAAATTAGAACATTTAAATCGCCTTCTTAATTGCCAGATAGTTTAACTCGGGCAATAAAAGTGTTTCAACAAATGATCACAGCCAAGCCACAGTTCAGCAAGGACTTATTAGCAAACACATTTGTAAAACAAGGCGAAGAACAGTTTTCATGTAAGTATAAAGCTCCATTTTCAATTGCATCGGTAATTATTGGACTGTGGATAGAATTTCTTGATTTGGAGATCTTTTTCTAGTCTACTTTCATCGACGTTGTCCATATACAGTATCATTTTATATTCCAAAAGAAAATGGACAAAGTCAAAAAGATCATTACACAAGCACTTGGATATCTCTACTTGAATGGGACCATTGAAAAACAAGATAACTTTTTAAATCGCATGTCTGGCATGATGCGGTTATATGCTGCAATTATTCAGTCTCCAGTTCCTAAAGACATCAATAAACCACATCCTCACAGTGTGGATTGTGGTTGGAAGTGGCTATCGAGAATCATAAATTTAGAACCACAGCCAGATATAACTGCTACACTGCTGTTCGATTTTTCTGGAAGTAGCTGGATGCACAATACAGCAATCGTATGGAAGGCAATTTCTAAAGCTGTTTCATTTATTGTGCAACAGTTATTTTCCAAAGATCCGTAATATTACACCAAAAAGCGCCGGAGGACCTCTGACAAGACTCGAAAATTTTTACTTAAAAGTCTTCAACAAGGAAAAATCCCATAGCCCGAAGGATCTCTTTCATCAAGCTTCTGGGATTCTTAAAGAAATGAAAGATTTTGAAAAAACTTCTGGATATCTTGGCAACAAACGAGATTTCTATAAAAGTGATTTGAAAATACATTTTACATAAGATGCCAAAGTAATTTGTAAGATTTATTTTCTGTATAAGATAGGAATGAAACTTGTTTTGAATTATTTTACTAGTCATTGTTTTACTACTGAACCACGCCCTTCCCAACCCCCAACCCTTTTATATATATTACATTGTTACTTTTATTGCTAAAAATGGACAATTAATGAATGTATCAATAATTTCAAAAACAGTCACTGTAATCAGTTTGTTGTTAGTTAATTTAATGCATAACTAGTTTTCTTCTAACAACTATGGTTTAATTAGAAAAAGCTCTGTTAAGGGACAGTTTTTCAGTCTGGCGAGAGATGTAACTCTTAATGAATAGCGTAAAAAAAATTAACGAAAATGTATTTAGTTTTAAAAACAAAAATAGAACTGAGTTACTATGAGCTTCAAATAAATCAGTAACAGTTTTATAATAAGAATTTGATATAAAATAAAATCCTCGAATTGAAAAACTTAAGTGAAAAATAGCTTATTTTCTTTCTTTTTTTTTTTTTTTGTAGACTACAAAACTAGAAATAAGTTATTTGATTTTGATCCATTAAAAAAATAAATAAATAATCTTTTTGTTAATCTGATTGTGGATAGAACAGATTATCCATTGTTCTCTGCTGTCATTTGTTAGACATGTTTTAAACTTTAAAAGCTTATTTCTATTGAGATTGTAATTTCGTACTTGTGTATTCGTTTTTTTCTTTTGTTATGCAGAAAAATAATCGATCCGTCCGGTTAATCTGATAAAAACTACATTCATTTTGTTCATCTCTAATTAATATTCCTCTTTCAAAACTTTTGATTTACTAACAGAATTTAATGTTTCTAAATGGGTAATGTTTCAGTTTATATTTGCAAATTAAACTAGAATATTGATTTTGACTGTCTTATTTCTGTTTTGAGAAATAAGTTTCATTAATAATTTTAAGCCGTGCTGGCGTGGTCGTGCGGTCTCGGCGGCGGCCAGCCGTGGCGGCCAGTGCGCCAGTACCTGGGTTCGAATCCCGGCAGTGGCATGGTTGTTTCAATTTCCTTTCCTGTGTTGTCCAGCCTCTTCTTCACTTTCTCTTCGGTCTGACGTCATTCCTTAATGGCGTCCTTGGGAAGGCCACGGGAAACCACCCCAGTATCTTTCCCTTGAAATTCTAGGGAGTCTGCTAGGGGTTCGCCATCTTGGGAACACTAGCGCTCCCTGGAACACGGAGGCTTCGGATACAAAGCGCGCACTTCGGTGCGTACCGGCCATACATACATACATAATAATTTTAATCCTAGAACCATAAGGTGAGGGTCATACTTGTCTCTATGTTATAAAGACAACAGCTTCTACTTAATTATAATAATATTCTTATGTAGAATATCGAAATAGTAGAATTAAGACAAATATTCATTATTTTCTAATTAACCGATTCCGAAATATGTAGAACATATTAAGCTGATTGATAACTGTCTTTTTTTATATTTTTTTTTATTTTCGCTTTATAATTTTAAGAAAATTCGAGATTTAGTTGGAACTTTTCGCAAGCGACTGGTGCACATTTTCAAGTCAGACCCATCAGACAGAATTTGCAGCGCTGTTAGGATGCAAGCGAGAAATTCACATGATGGCAAATATGAAATTCGATTACTATCTGGAACAGGAAAGTACTAATATTAAGACAAAAATTGTAAGTACAATTATTGCAAACGATTAATAATTTATGAAAAATAATAAAGAAATTGGGGGGAAAATAAAAATCCTGGAAAAAGATGAAATTTATGTGAAAATTAAGAAGGGAATGAAGGTGTCAAATCATCGGCTCATTTTGCTGTTTATTTTTTTGTAAATAAGCCAGCAAAGAGTAATAAAAATTGTAACAAAAATCATCATTCCTCATTCAGCCTTTATCAGTCCACTGCTGGACGAAGGCCTCCCCCATACATCTCCATCTTTTACGGTCATCAGCTTCACTTCTCCATCTCTTCCCCGCAAACTTCTCCATCTCATCCTTCCATCTGACCTTTGGTCTTCCTCTTTTCCTTTGATCTGTGGAGGGTTTCCAAAACGTGGTCAGGCTCGTCCAGTTTTCCCTAGTTTTTCTGGCCAGGTGTCCTGGCCACCTCCACTTTAACTTCTTTAGACATATAAGTGCGTCCTGTATCTTGGTTTGTTGTCTGATCCACGTGTTTTTCTTCCTGTCTCTCAATGTTATATTTAACATGTTTCTTTCCATTCGTCTCTGAGAAACCTTAATCTTATTTTCTTGGTTTTTAGTCGTTGTCCATGTTTCTCCGGCATATGTTAATGCAGGTAGGATACACTGGTTGTAGGCTTTTCTTTTTAGGCTTATAGGTATGTCTGCTTCAAAAATATACCCCATTTTCTTGAAAGCCACCCATGAAAGTTGAATTCTTCTTTTGATTTCCTTTTCTATCCCTCCATTATTCTGCAATATTTGTCTTAGATAGTTAAATGTTTCTACAATTTCGATATCTTGATTTTTTCTTTATTAATTTTTAATCCTATGATTTTGCTTTCTTGATTTATATTTATTAACATTTTCTCAAGATGCTGGGAATCTACTGATCTATAAAAAAGAAAAAAAAAATAGAACATCAGTAACAAAAATACTGTATATTAATGATTGAATTTATCTGAAAATTAAGATTTTTTTTCCTTATGATGTAATATTATTTGTAATCGTTATATCTCATTGATGATGTAGTATTATATTTATAGAATTTGTTAGAGGTTGATTGATATTTTCAGTTTGAGTTCCACAATCACCTCTGATCATAATAAAAAAACAACCAACTATACATAATTGGCCAAGTTCGTCTGTCTGTCTGTCTGTCCGTCTGTCTGTAATTCGATAAAATTAAGCTATTAAGATAGATCCAAGGTTCTCTATGGTACCATTGAATCAAGGGTACTCAAATTCGGTAAAATATTAGTTCATTTTGTCATTCCATGTTGTTTCCATGAAATTTTACCTGAAATTCTAACAAAAACAATCGTTCAAAATCAAATAATTTTGTTACTACTGCACCGATTTTAATGAAATTTGGCATACTTACTCAGTGTTTTTACGCTCATTTTGAAACTCAAAACCATTTTTGTCGTAGAAGCTTCGTTCACAAGTTAGCGCAGTATTTAGATTATACAAAGGTGAGTTTAAATGCCTTTCGGCATTATGAGTCAAAAATAATAATTATTCTTTAGATAAATTGAACTTTAGATATGGTTGGTATTTCGTTTTTCTCAGAATCTATACTACAGATGTACAGGTAAGAAGTACACCTAAATAGGTCTGATAAACATTTAAAAAAAAAATTTCAAATCAAATCATCAATCGAATCACATATATATATATACACTCATGGACAAAAAAATTAGCGCACCAAGAAGGAGTCGTCAAGATGAAACGAAAATTTACATTCGTAATGACTACTTTGATATAAATAAATGATAAGAAAATCAAAGAAAAAGGATAATTTATTTCAGAGAAAAAGGCAAAAGAACGGAGGAGTTAATACCCTGTTGGACACCCTCTAGCGCGAATGCACGATGCGATACGATCGGGCATTGAGTCATACAAGTTCTGTATGATGTCTTGAGACATTTCGTTCCATATTTGCTGTAACCTTGCCTCTAGTTCGTTCAAACTGGTGGGATGCCCAACTCGTCGTCCCAAATGATCCCAGATATGCTCGATTGGAGACAAATCTGGGGATCGGGCAGGCCAAGGAAGGGTAGTAACAGTGCGGAGACAGTCTTGTGACACCCTTGCCGTATGAGGCCGAGCATTGTCTTGTTGAACAATGGCTCCTGGGAGCCGTTGCATGAGTGGCAACACATGTGGTTGCAGGATTTCATGAACATACCGCAGGGCTGTCATGGTGCCACGGAACAATACTAGGGGTGACCGTGTATTGTAGGCAATGGCATCCCATACCATCACACCAGCTGTTTTAGCGGTGTGTCACTATACAGCAAAGGCAGGATTGAAGCGTTCACCACGGGCTCTCCACACACGAACACGATTGTCATCACTGCCGAGATTGAATCTGGATTCGTCGCTAAAGCCGACCTGGTTCCATTCTGCTGCAGTCCAGTTTCCTCGTGCGCGGCAAAACTCCAAACGGAGGCGTCGATGGGTGGGCGTCAAGGGCAGCACACGTAATGGGCGCCGCGATACCAACTGTTCTTCAGCCAGGCGCCTTCGTATGGTTCGAGAAGACACAGCGGCCCTTAGTGAAGGTGCTACCTGTGCCTGGATGGCGGCAGATGAAGCAGTTGGCTGTACGCGTGCATTTCTGACTATGTGGCGGTCTTCTCGACGACTGGTCTGTCGAGGGCGTCCTGAGCCTGGTCTTCGTGTACATGACATCTCTCGGGTCCACTGGTCCCAACACCTCCTCACAACACAATCAGAGCGGCCTAATTGACGAGCTACTCGCCTAGCTGACCACTCAGCTTCCATCACCCCGACGATTCTCCCTCTCTCAAACTGCGACAACTGCATTTACTGTCTTCGAACACGGCGTAAAGGCATGTCTACCTCAGCTCTTCCTTTGTAAATGATTCAGCACACTCAAACAAGCTTTGGTTACCTGTTTTATACTCCACAGAGTACGATGTTCAACGCCCTCTACCGGCTATACGTAATGCGCAATCACGCTGCATTTCTAATCATTTGCATATCTCCCCGACATGTACCTTCATTGCAAGTTTCGTTACGATCCCGCAATTATTTCTTGGTGCGCTAATTTTTTTGTCCATGAGTGTATATATATATATATATAAATTGGCTAAGTTCGTCAGTCTGTCTGTCTGTAACTTGATATAATTAACCTATTAAGATAGTTCCAACGGTTCTCAATGGTACCATTGAATCACAAGTACTGAAATTGGATGAAAATATTAGTTCATTGTGTCATTCCATGTTGTTTCCATGAAAATTTATTCTTGGGAACTGACCTCAACATCTGAAATTCTAACAAAACATACGTTCAAAACCAAATAATTTTGTTACCACTGCATCCATTTTAATGAAATTTGGCATACTTAGTTGTTTACGCTGATTTCGAAACTTAAAACCATTTTTGCCGTAGAAGCTTCGTTCACAAGTTAGCACAGTATTTAGATTACATTTATTTTGTAATATTTTGATTATATATTTATTTTATATTTGATAGTTGATAATAAAATGATTTTTTAAAATTTTTTTATGCCTGTCAGCCGATGAATTAATGTACTATCTTCGCTGTACCACCAGCAACAATTTCTATCGATAATACTTTAGATAGCGAATTCTATCCCATCTCATCCCTGAGTGACAGCGCACCGATCGAATTTCTAGTGAATGGTGCAACTGAGGAATACTTGGATCTTTCACAAACTCTTCTTCACTTACAAGTTCGAATTGTCAAAGGAGTCAACAATGAAGTGATTGCAGCTGCTGACAAAGTAAGTGTTGCCAACCTCATTATTCATTCACTTTTCAGTCAAATCGATGTTTACCTAAATGATAAACTCGTTTCGAACTCCGATAATTGCTACAGTTATAGAGCTTATTTTGAAATTGTTTTGAATTTTGGTCAAGATGTAAAAGATTCACAACTAACTGCTTCGGGTTGGTACGAAGATACTCCAGGTACCTTTAACGAACTTGATCCTGCCACCAGCACAAACAATAGGCTGAAAAAGCGATACGAACTCTTCAAAGAAGGTAAAACAGTCGATTTACTGGGATGTCTCCATTGCGATTTATTCCAGCAGAAACTCGCCTTACTCAATAATGTCGATCTTCGCATTCGAATGATTCGAAACAAAAATTCATTCTGTCTGCTCTCTCTCCCAAAGATCCTCCTTCCTTCAAAATCAATATCGAACATGTCTCTATGTTCTTTAGAAAACTTAAAATCTCACCCAGTGTTCTCATTTCTCATTCGAAAACTTTACCCGACACCACAGCCAAATATCCCCTTAATCGTGTAGATTGCAAAGTCTTTTCTCTACCCCAGGGCAACTTACAAGGTTCCATCGACAACGCCTTCATCGGACAAATTCCAAAGAGAGTCATTGTCGGACTCGTTGATAATACATCGTTCAATGGATCATTCAAAGAAAATCCTTTCAACTTTCATCATTTTCATATCAACAACATTAATATTTCCGTCGACGAAAAGAACGTTCCCCATCACCCTCTCAAGCCTGACTTCGAGAAAAATCCTTACGTTCGCAGCTACCTCTCACTTCATACCATTACCTATAAGTTTCTCTCCAATGAAGACTTCTCACTCAGTTATAAACATTACGCCCAAGGGAATACTTTATTTGCATTTAATCTTAGCCCGGAGAGTCTGGCCAATGAAGACCATCTGCAACTCATTCATCAAGGCACAGTGCGAATCAATCTAACGTTTCAGAAGGGGCTCCCCAAAACAGTGAATGTGATTGTATACGCAGAATTTCAAAAATTTCTTGAAATTGATGCAGCTTGCAACATTTTTCTCGATTAGTCATGAACACACTCGAAATTTTCCAACGTCTCTCTTCCCATCCCAAAACGCAGAAATATTTTGGTGGTGTTTTCCCCTGCAATAAACTACCCCAACGTGCCACCAAACAACTGTTCGTCGTCAACTTGGATATACATACAGAACCTGGCAGTCATTGGATTTGTATTTTCTTTGAATTCGAGCATCGCCCATCGCCTAGGAGAATATTTCGATTCCTATGGATTACCTCCATGCAACCTTATGTGCGACGATTTCTACGCCAGAATTCAAGATTCATTCAGTACAATAATGTTACGTTACAAGGACCGTTCTGAACAGTTTGCGGAGAATACTGTCTTCTTTATGCCATGGCCTGATGTATTGGGCAATCCATGAACAGTTTAGTGTCACATTTTACATCGGACAAAGTATTCAACGATGTGCTGGTCAAGGAGCTAGTGCACAATCGACTGTTTCCTATCTCCAAACATCATCCAGAACGAGTATCCTCTGAACACCGTTGTCGTTAATGTTGCATGCCTCTCTTATCTAAATCGTAATTGAAAAATCCTATAACCATTTTTATATATTCGTAAATAAAACATAGTTTATATTGTTCAAAAATTCTGTCGTTTGTCTCTGTTTTTTTTTCTTTTAAAAATAAAAATTGAATAATAGGATAAGCTTACAGAGAACAAAAATAAGAAAAGAATCCCGGTTTCGAACCCTGGACTCTCAAATAAAAAATTCTGTCGTTTTGTCTCTGTTTTTTTTTCCTTTTAAAAAAGTAAAAATGAATAATAGGATAAACTTATAGAGAACAAAAATAAGAAAAAGAATAATCTCATCCCGGTTTCGAACCCTGGAATCTCAGATCTATTGAAACCAACTCTCGAGCTGATTCAATACATCTGCGTTTTAACCATTTAAACTATAAGATCATTCCTAAATGAGAACTCAAAAAATCTCTATCTGTAGACAGTTTAATACAAAAAAATAGTCCCCAAATTAACTATTTCAAATACAAAATCATTCCTAAAATCTCTATCCATGTCTATTCAAACAGAAAATAAAATAGAAAATTCAATTCAATAAGGGGAATCTCCTCTTTTTTTTTTCTTTAACAAGTCCATCTCAAAGACGACATTAAAAGATTTTTCGTTCAGTTCTAAAGAATAAAAAAAAGTATATCAAACAATTATAATTTTTCACGAAATCTATCATTCGATGTTGCGAACAAAACATTCTACACAACTACCATTTGATACGAAAATTCAGTCTCAAAGACAGTGTATATCCTTGTTTTTTTGCGTATCAAAAATGTTATTCTTGGTGACCAAACTGTTTCGTTCACTATACGCCGTTCTTCGTACCAAAAATATTATTCTCGAAGACCAAACTGTTTCGTTCATTATAAGCCGTTCTCAAGGACAAACGTGTGCCAAACCCTTGTTTTGACAGGGTTTTATAGTATATATATTACTACTCAAGTTTATTTAAATTGTTTAACTATAAATACTATATTTACAATGCCGTTCTACGATTTCGATGAAAACATAAACAAGCAAAAAAAGATACATTTAATTTATTTATAATATGGAATGGAATTTAGGTGACGTTAAGAAAAAAATCGAATAAAATACATAATCTCAAAAAAAAAAGAAAAAAGAAATTAACTATCGACTTCAACTGAGCAATTCTCAGCTATTCAAATCGTAACCTTTAATTTGATGGGACATTATTAATCTAATAAATATTGCTCCAATAACTTCAATAAACTCACAAAAAAATGTAAGTCAGATTAAAAATAGATATATTTAACTATCAAAGCAAATTATACGAAATATCTCAATTTCAAAAATTTGGTTTCATCTTTTGTGAATTCAGTTTCAGCAACCTTCTTTGCCTGAAGTCTCTTTCTTCTCTTCTCAATGCGGACGCTGTACTCAAACACATTTGCTCTGTTAGCTTTGACACTTTTGAAAAATGGAACAAAATGGAACAGGTTCTATCTAAAAAAGTTCCACTCTCAAAAAAAAGGACAAGTGCGAAGGGACTGCTTCAAGGAATGCATGCTACAATTCCTCTCTTTCAGAGGGGAGGAGCGAAACCGCAATAAAGGGGAGAGAGTAATAAAAGGGACGCTTTTTAGTGCTTCCTTAGGATTAACTTACCTTGGAATTCTTAGTAGGTTCGAATCTTTTCTTGGAATAGCTCTCAACCATTTTTCTTTTAAAATAGCTTCACCTGGAAATCCAAAGACTGAAACTTTAGGATCATTATTGTAATTATCTCTACAAAATAGTAGGCTACACTTTTGAGGCATCTTTTTCTTATATAAAAGGAACAATCGCAGAAACACGTGGCAGAAGTTTTAGTGAAATATGCGAGAACGAAATGAAGACTTGCTTCAGCCAACCCCTTCTAAGTCCGCTAAAATAAGGGGATTTAGAAGGTGTTGCTTCAGCCCAAAGCCTTTGACGTCAAAGTAATTCCAGTGACGGGTGCTAAGGCTTAGGGGTGTAGGAGGTGTTGGTATTGTGCGGCTATTGGAATGTTCCCAATTTAGTAGCTAACAAGTCAATTTTGATTGGTCCAAAATTGGATTGGAAAATCCAAAATCCATGGACAGAGTAGAAGGTGTATACCTAAGAAAGTGTATGAAATCAGTATTTATCCTGATAGATAATAATACTTACAGCTGTAACATCTCCATAAGGACAATGACCCACAATAGCATTATTGAACAACTATACAAGTGTGTTGTTTTTTTTTTCTGTTTTTCCTTTTATCTTCTTTGTAGTTTACCTTTTTTTCCCATTTAGATTGCCAGCCTACCTCACTCAAATTGAATCACTCGGAATGTTGGTCCTATCAACCATTCCAATAGCTTCTTCCGACATGATGTAAAGATTGGAAGTGGTACGCTGAACGCTGATATTAGCGGAATAGTTTATGATTGCTGGAACCTCACGGACTGCCTGTAAAGATGAATATTTTTCCATGAGAGTGCTTATCCTTAAAAAAGCTCCTCAACTGCCAGCGAAATCAATTGATTTTTATATTGTTCAACTCTTTCATTTTGCTTTTTAATGTTAATTTATACACATGCGAAATTTTGAATTCAAATAAAGTCATAAAAAGTAAATAAATTAAAGATAATATTTTTGTTTCACTCTTTTGTTGTTTGCTTTTTTCCGAGTCCTCTGGCTCTTGGCACTTCTGCTTCGGCCATTATAAGGGGCTGTAACTACACTCTGTAAAGAAAGTATAAACTCACCCAAGTATTTCAAATAACTTTTTATTAGAGGATTTGTTTACTTCCGTTTTTTTTTCTATAGTCTATTTAAAAACAATAAATTCATGTACCATTTAAACACCTCAAACATTTTGAGTAGTTTTTAAATTAAAAAATAAAAATCACATTTCAACTGTAAAGAAAATATAAACTCAAAACATAATATTTCGAAGATTATTAAAATTAATAATGTGTTCGTCCTTTTTTCTTCTCTATAATTTATGTCATTCTGTTAGGCACTGTCCCAATTAATTTTTTTTCAAATCGGACATCTTTATCTGGTCCCAAGCATTCCAAATTGCAACCTTCAGATCATTCAAGTGATGATACTATTTGTTTCGGCCATATACAATGTTTGCCATCCAACCCCACACGTTTTCAATTGGGTTTAGATCAGGTGAACGGCTGGGCCTTGGAACATCAATTTTCTCTTTTTTAAACCACGCTTTGGTGGATTTTGACGCATGTATAGAAGCATTGTCTTGTTGATATTGCCAATTTCGCCCTTCCTAGAAGGGTTCCAAATGGTATGAAATGGTCTAACTAAAGGTTCTTATATTTTGTACAGTACAGCTTGCCATCCATAAACACTATATCTGTCTTACCTCCTACTATAAATGCTGTCCACACCATCACTCCACCCCACCTTGTTGTCTGCTTAATCTTAGCTTCGACCGAGTGCGTACATCATGCCAGTATGCGGAATATTTGTCAGGGCCGTCAAGACAGAAACGTTATTCATCACAAAAAAATATTTCGTTTCACCATTGATACCATTTCACTGTTTTCTTAGCCCAGTCAAGTCGGCTGGAACGATGAGTGGCAGTGAGCTTGGGTTTGCCTTTCAGTTTTACAAACTTCATGCGATTATTTGACGTAAAGCTTTTCCATACAGTTTGGTGAGATACAGTCTTTGTTAACACACGAGCAATTTCACGGGTTGACATCTCATTAGATGCAGCAAGATCTTGAATTCTCCGGTAGTCCCGAGGTGCGAGTTTTGGAGGTCTACCTGGTCTTTTTGTGGTTCCATAACTATCAGCTTTCTTGATGAAATTTTGAATAACAGTCTGTGAACGATTTAATTCTGTGGCTATTTGCCTTGTTGACTTTTTTTGACAAAGTAGAAAATGAATTTTTCGTAATTCTTTGTCAGTTAATGAATTTTCACGAGGCATGATAAAGTATTGGCATATGTTGCTACGAAAATGAATGGATTACATACTTTAGCCACTTTTAGTTATCTTTATGCAAATTTGGTACATTCCAATCATTTTGCAGGTGTCAAAATCAAAACATTCTTACCGAGTTTATATTTTCTTTACAGTTGAAAATTGATCTCATTTAATTTATAAACTACTCGAAATGTTTGAGATATTTAAATGGTACATGAATTAATTTCTTTTAAATAGAGTAAGAAAAAAAAAATTGGATGTAAACAAATCATATAACGAAAAGTTATTTGAAATACTTGGGTGAGTTTATACTTCTTCACAGGGTGTATGAGCTATCATCCGAAGGATCGTGGCCCAGGATACCGTATGAAAATGCTCACCCACAATCCTCAGAAACAGATGAAACACAGAAGAAGAAAGTCAAATCCATTCCGAATACGGGGTTCGAACCCAGATTCAAACGGGTCAGCTTCTTGCAAGCCTTCTTCTTGACCACAAGACTTTGCCTGAAAGGCAACAATATCAGTAGAAATATTCTTTGTAATTGTTTATAATAAACACGATCAATATTAAACCAATTTACATATCTGAAAAATATGACTAAATATCAACTGAATAATTGCAAACAGTGTAATAATGAATTGAGAGATTATATTCGATACTGAGTCATGTTTAGATTCATTACATTTACAGGTATATGTTTATACAGTATTATAGCAAGATATAATCAATAAATTATATTTATCAAGAGTTTCTTTTTAAATGGTTTCTGCAAAATTTATAAGTTAATCATTGTAGTAATCAATATTATTGATAATTAATGTTATTAATATCAGTTTGAATTTAGTATCTAAAATGCAATATCTGACGATTTCTCAGATTTTGTGGTTTTAAAACTAAATGAGAGTTGCTATTAATTTCGTTTTATGATACCAATATTTCCCCTCAGATTCATTCGTTCTTCATCCATTCATTTTGCACTCTAGCCTTTCTAAGATTGCTAAAATTAAGAAAAACAAATCATCATATCGTTCCTTGATTGGAAATAGTGTTACGTCACATCACTGAATATTAGAATAATGATAAAAGTGATTATGAATTATTTTATATCTACATAATTTCATTGCACTTATATCTAGTGCAATGAAAATAATTCATTAATTCTCAGGTTCCAGAAAGAAACTGAGAATTGAATTATTCAATATATTATCAAGTATATATGTACAAGTGTGCGTAATAACATTAAAAGAATGAACTTTTGTTCATTCAAAAGTAGAACTTTTGAAGGATATTCAAATTGAACTACATTAACAGGTCTACCGGCTTAAATCCGCTGATTGCTCATAGATGGCGTAAGTGATCCTATAAAACGACTATCGAACCGCCGTATTGTTAGTTTCATGCGTTTGACATCTGGCAACAATAAGCAGTGCACAACAACAGCAATTCCAAAGAGGAAATTAATTTTTTCCTGTGTTAATCATGTCGAGTTTTGTGCCAAAAAAGAAGCATATGCGGGGAGCTCTGCTTTTCTGCTTCAATCTCAAGAAATCGGCGGTCGAATCGCACCGAATGCTTGTGGAGGCCTATGGCAACCGTGCTCTATCGGAAACAACGTGCAGAGACTGGTTTCATCAGTTCAAAGACGGCAATTTCGATGTTACCGACAAGGAGTGTGAAAATCGGCCTAAAAAATTTGAGGACAGTGAACTGCAAGCCCTATTGGACGACGAATATATGCAATCGCAAAAAATGCTTGCCGAGCAATTGGGAGTTGCTCAACAAACCATTTCCGATCGCCTACGTGCCATGGGAAAGGTCCAAAAGATCGGAAAATGGGTCCTGCACGAATTGACCGATCGGCAGATGGAGCGACGCCAAAACACATGCGAAATTTCGCTTGTCAGACAAAAAGAAAGTCCTTCCTGCATCGGATCATTACTGGAGATGAAAAGTGGATCTATTTCAAGAATCCTAAATGCAAAAATCGTGGGTTGACCCTGGCCAACCATCAACATCGTTCGCAAGACCCAATCGCTTCGGACGGAAGACGATGCTGTGCGTTTGGTGGGATCAGGAGGGTGTCGTCTACTACGAGTTGCTGAAACCAGGGGAAACTGTCAATGCCCATCGCTACCAACAACAACTGATCAAATTGAACCGTGCTCTTTGTGAAAAAAGGCCAGAATATCATAAAAGACATGACAAGCTGATTGTTCTCCGTGACAATCACGTCAACAATGGTCCGCAACTACTTGGAGGCACTCAACTAGGAGCTGCCACCCCATGCCGCTAACTCATCAGACCTGGCACCTTCTGAATACCACTTGTTTTCGTTGATGGGCCACTCACTTGCTGAGAAACAATTCAATTTCTATGAAGACGTCAGAATATGGCTTGATACGTGGTTTGCCTCAAAAGGGAGGGAATTTTTTTGGCAAGGTATCCACAAATTGCCCAAGAGATGGGATAAATGTGTAGTTAGCGAGGGCCAGGACTTTGAATAAACCATTTTTTCATTTTCTATTGAAAAAACGTGTTTTTTATTACCTAAAAAACAGCGGATTTAAGCCGGTAGACCTGGTATATTAGTCAAATTATTCAATGTAAGATATTCTTACAATCTGACAGAAATAAATTGAAATTTACTAAATAATTATTTCTGTTTACTTATTATTTGCGCTGTCATGTATTCTGTTATCAATTGACACAGAATAATTACAATTTTAAAGGTTAATAAACAACAATTTCTTTTTTTTTAATATTGTTTTTAATCTTTTTCTTTCTTTTTTTTTGCTCTTTTTCTACTTTTTTATTTCTATTTCGGTTTTTTTTCTTAGTCAGAAATAAAAATACAATATATAAATCTTTTTTTTTAAATTAAAATTACTTTTAATTTGAAACATAAAACCTATATATCAATACATTTATTTTTTTTACTTGTATTCTCCTTTTCCAGTAAGAAATAGAGCTGTCCTTTTTTTTTAATTTTAAATCATTACTAGCAACCCGGGAAAAGTGGATACTCCTAACATGCGACTGCTTTCTCACAATTACCTGATAAAAGTGGATTCTCCCAACCCACGGCTGCTTTTAGAACCAGGGAGTGCGTCTATGACATTATTTTACTTTTTATAAACATTAGAATGTAGTCCCCGAGGTCTAATGGATAAGACGTCAAGCTTCGGTTCAGAAGATTGCAGGTTCGATTCCCATAGTGAACTTGTAGAAATTATTTCTATTTTCACAAATCACAACAATTGCGCCAGACAGACAGACCAAGAAAAAAAAAATTAGTAATATAGATTATTGATAGTAATAAAGAAAGAGATAAAAATTCTAAGATTATTATTTGAAATTTACAATTACAGTGGAACCCCGCCATTCGTCCACCTCGCTATTCGTACAACTTGTTATTCGTCCAACTTTTTCAAGTAAAATTGAACTCGCCATTCGTACGCTTGCTCGCGATTCGGACAGCGTGACCTTGTTACTGGCCACCCCACGCAGTCGCTTCAGTTCAGTCTCGTGCTAGCTTCCGTACGCTACGCATCATCCACGCAAACTTCATGAAACTTTGTGATATTTTATTGTTATTTTTTATTATTTTTATTGAAAATAGTGCAGCCATGGGTCCAAAAAAGATTACTGATTTAACTAAGCCTAAAAGGAAAGCAGTGAGAACGACAATTGAATTGAAAAAAGAACTCATTGCGAAGTTGAAAGTGGAACTCGTGTCTCTGACCTGGCAACTCAGTGTGGCATGGCGAAATCAACCATATCGTCTATACTGAAAAAGAAAGACATAATAAGGGAGGCCTATATGTTTTCATAGTTTTTATGAATTTTACGCTTAAAGTATTATTACAAAGGTTTAAATAAGCAATCATCTTTGGGTTCTGGAACGGATTAATCCAATTTACATTATATCTTATGTGAAAAGATGATTCGCCATTCGTACAAATCGCCATTCGAACTGCCTCCTGGAACGGATTGTATACGAATAGCGGGGTTCCACTGTAATACAAATAATTTTTATAGAAATATTAATAATTTTAATTTTTATGTAAATTGTTTTTTTTCATTATCAGTAGATTTCTTGTTTTGCTGTAATGATTTTAATCAAATAAAATTCTTTGTCCTAAAATTAAAATTTTAGACACATACTAGGTTTAATTTCCAAATTCTTGGAAAATTGCCAAAATTATTCCATTACCAAAAAGTAGTAATATTGAAAATTTTAATAATTATAGACCTATATCTATTCTTTCTAATGTCTCGAAAATTGTTGAAAAATATCTTGCAAATTCAATTTATCAATATGTAATTAATAAAAATATAATTAATAAAAATCAATTTGCTTAACAAAAAAATATAAGTACTTCTTTATTGTTAAATGATATTACTAATAATTTAAATAAAAATCTTAATAATAGTATTATTAGCTTAGTAATTTTTAAAGATTTCACTAAAGCTTTTGATAGTATTGATCACAAATTATTAATGCATAAACTTGATAACATTGGTATTAGAGGAAAATTTTTAAAATTAATAGAAAACTATTTATAAAATAGAAAATTTAGAATTAAAATTGAAAATACTTATAGTCAGTGTTTTAATTTAAAAATAGGAGTTCCGCATGGATCAAATTTAGGACCTCTTCTTTTCATTTTATATAGAAATTCAATGTTTGACAAGATATCGCATTCAAAAGTCTATTCTTATGCAGATGATATTTTATTGCTTAATGATAATGAGAATTTAATAAGTGCACTATACCAAATACAGAATGACTTAAACTCTATTATTTCTTGAACAATCGCTAATAAAATGACAATAAATCTTAATAAAACAAAATTAATAATTGTCAAAACAAAAAATAAACCGTTAACTGTAAATGTAGAAGTTATTTTACATGATATTCAATGTAAAGGAATTTATAATTCTGATTATTTTTGTAATTGTAAAAAAATTGAAAAAGTGAAAGTACAAATATCCTTGGGTATGTACCTAGATGAATACTTAAGTTGGAATAGTCATTATCTTGAAATAGTGAAAAAATTAAATTCTTTTTTATTTATGTTTAACCATACTGAATATATTTTTCCAGTAAAAAATTATGATTTATAAGCTTTTGTTGAATCTTTTTTTTTGTTATGGAATTGAATGTTGGATACTTTTAGATAAAACACAATTAGAGAATATAAATAGATTAATTGAAAAATTGCTAAATCAAATTTTTACTGATTATAAATTTTATACTGATGAACAAAAAACAGATATTAGGATTTTTTATAACATTATGCTTCCTATTCAAAAACTTATGTATAATATTATTTTGAAAATTTTTTATACAATGTTAAACAAATTAAAAAATAATGTCAATATATTAAATACTAGAAATATTTGGAATTCTCGAATTAGTTTTAATTCTCCAAAAAGTAATTTTGGCAAGAGAGATATTAATAGATTGTTATTTAAAGTTTTTTCACAATTAGATTTAGAAATTTATATATTAAACAGTATAAACATTTAAAGAGAGAAATTGTAATTAGAATAATAAGTAAAAAAATAATTTGGCAACCTTAAATTTTATTGTGAAGAATGATATTTATAATAATTATTATTTATTTTTCTTTTTGTATTACTGTAGTATATTACTTTTTATATAATTAATGTTCTCTGACTTACTAATATTATATTTATAAATTACCGTATTTATACTTTTAGCACCTGCACCACAGGATTTCAATTTGAAAACCCAGCAGGACTGTAATTTTAAATTTAGAAATAAAGAAATAAAGAAATAAAAATAAATAAATAAATAAATAAATTTATATATTTTCAGGCTTTCTTGTAGGCTTTGTTCCCTGTTTGTCATCTCTCAACTGGCGCCTTAAGCCTTTTCCGATTAACTTCTCCCACTATGTCTCTCAGTTCTTGTCTTGTTTTTGTTTTTTTTTGGTCTTTTTGTTCTAAACTTTTTAGCATCACTATCTAAATACCTTCCAGCATCCATTCCGCATA